>SEYY01019737.1:0-15327 GCA_009176605.1 Armadillidium nasatum
GGGGAAAAAAATGATTTTTTTTTTTTTTTCTAGTTGTGGAAAGCACGTGTTAATGGATATGAAGAATGTGCAAAACTCTTTGCCAAGATTACTGATGAGAAATCACCAGAATTTTCAAAGTTCGCACCTTTAATGAAAAAATTTGTTACCGATTCTAATGCTGTGGCTCAAGAAAAAGCATTAGATGCCGTTCTTGTATTTGTTGAAAATGCACACATTGCTGGAAAGTAAGATATATATATATATATATATATATATATATATATATATATATATATATATATATATATATATATATATATATATATATATATATATATATATATATATATATATATGGCTTTCTTATCGACACAAAATATGTTTAATAACAAATTACATTAATTTATTTATTGAAAAAGTTAACTATTAAGGGTTTCATTATTTATTTATTTATTTATTTTTTTTAAGAACTGCTGGTGACGTTACGTCAGGAATTGTGGCAAAATGTCTCTCTGCTCCAAAAAAGACTACTCCAGAAAAAGCCTTGGATATTATTCTTATGTATTGTGAAATTGAAAAGTATGAAGCAGTTGAAGAAGAACTCATCAAAGGTTTTAGTCAAAAGAATCCAAAGGTTGTTTGTGGATGCATTAAGGCCATATCGACTGCTCTCAAGTAATTATTCACTTTTTATTTTGTTCTTACCATTAATTTTGTATTTGTGCGCTCACTACGATTTTTTAGTTTCAAATTTGTAATTTTGATTACAACTCTTTCAGAGAGTTTGGCAGTAAAGTAATAAATATAAAGCCACTTGTTAAAAATATGGGGGCATTATTAGAGGACAGAGATAAGAATGTAAGAGAAGAAGCAAAGAAGATGGTAATAGAAATGTACAGATGGGTTGGTCCTGCTTTAAAACCACAATTAACGTCTTTAAAACCCATTCAGGTAGGATTTGTGTTCTAAATGTTTTATTTTTTACTCGTTAATAGTCTTTTTTTTTTATTTTAAATAACAGAATCACAACATTTGTTTATATATTCATTGATGTTCAGTTTGTGTTTTTTGGATTTCTCATTTCTTATGATGCATAGTGTATTGAAATTTTTCTAGCCAGTAAAGAAACAAGACATTGCAAATTATTATTATTATTATTATTATTATTATTATTATTATTATTATTATTATTATTATATGGGTGCGAAAAGTGTTAAAAGTTTTATGAAGTAAATGTAATGTATTAAATGTTAGAATATTATTTTTAAGTAAATAGATAATAATTTAGAGTATATGAAGAGGTTAATCACTATTTATGAAGCCAGAACATTTCAAATAATATGTTATGACTTAGTTCATATTGTGATGACAGAATGGTGAGCATCGAAAATGTAAAGGTTAAAAGAACGTAACTTATCATGTGATTCTTGAGAGATTATTATTAATATCCAGTTTTGGTCCAAAGTAGTTGATGGAGGAGGGATGGGTGGTGGTGTACCTATGTTCTTAAAAATCTTTATTTTTTTAAAATTACAAAATTTATTTTTTTAAAGTGAGCACCCTAAATCGCCTATATTGTTAATAATTCATTGTTATTATTATCCCCTTCATTAACGTACCCACCTTACCATGGTGAGGGGGGGGGGTCCAGATATCCTCTTTGATATCCGCGAAGTAACATGTTTCTCTTCATATGATTTTTCTGTTTCCCACTTTTCTTGATTACTTTCCCTTCTACTTCTTCCCTATGTACCCTGGTGCGTAACTCCGTTTCCTTCCGAATGTCCTCCCCCACCCCACCTCTCACCTGGCTTTTGTGGTCTTCCAGAGGCTTGTTCCTGCACCAGAACAAGTCCACCCCATTCTCCTTTCCCCGCGAATGAAGGTACAGGTTAAAAACCGGTCTTTTACATTCGGGCTGCCCAGTGTAGGGGACCCGAACCCCGGCTAACCACCGTAGAAAGCTGTCCTGCCCTTGGGTGTATAATCTCATGCTTCTTGTCGGGTGCATAATGGTTCATGGATGGGGTCAGGCGCAGAGTTCAGGGGGACTCTCCCGAGGTCACATCTGCAGCCCACCCTCTTCGAGTGGGGATTTTTGTGGAGGGTCATATCATCACCAACTACAAAAATACGTTGATGGCATTTCAAAACAGTTCCACTAGAAGCTCACTAATCTGGCTTATCCAGAACTCCCTCTTCCTGCTTCATTCATAGAAGAAAACTGTCCACTTCTGCTGGGTCCCATCCCATGTCAAAATTCTGGAAAATGAAAAAAACTAACAAGACTGCTAAGTTGTTTCCCCTTCCTCTACTCATACAGAATGGTTGTGTTCTGGCTTCTGATCTCTACTCCCATATTTACTGGGGATTTCTTGCATGTTAACAGGCCTTCTGGAAGAAAGATACCTGAAGTGCTAAGTTACAGGAGGTAAAACTCTTCATTCATCCTTTATCAGTATCTTGCTGCCTTAGCCATTGCAGAGAAGTATATTTGACAAGCCTCTGTATAAGTCAAACTAGATTGACCCACAGCTATCTCATGTTCCTGTAGGCCTGGTCTGTCGTTTTTGCCTTTCTGGAGTCCTCTTTCAGTCCATCACATCCTGGTTGGTTGTCCTGCAGACGGAGGTACATTCCTGATTTATGTACCATGCCCTCCGGGAACTATCTTTCTTATCTCCTATCAGTATCTCCCCATTTTTAGTGATAAAATTTTCGCTTTTCTCAGTGCCTTAAACCTGTCATTCCAGATTTTATTTTCCTGGTGTGTTTGTTTTCCTTTCATTGTGTCTAGGTGTTGTCCCTGGTTTTAGCGTCCAACCTAGCATTGCCGCATCCCTGTGAACAGTTGACAGCACCTGTAATGCTATTTAAAAAAGGAAAAATATTATTGTTAGTAGCAAGGTTTTGGTGATGATTTTAAATGTCAGCTGCTTTACTTGATAAATTATGTGCCCTGATAGTTTGTTTTATAATTATCATGGTATCATTTGGTTAACTTTAATCATCTTTTTTCTGTCAGCTATGAAAATACTTTCGTTTTTTGACATATATTTGAGAATGAGATGAATAAAATTGGATCGTCAATAAATCTATGAGTGTATAAAACAAAATATATTACTAAAAAATACTTGGTAGGTTTTATATATATATATATATATATATATATATATATATATATATATATATATATATATATATATATATATATATATATATATATATATATATATATATATATATAGTATATATATATATATAGTCCACTGTAAACTCATTTAACAAAAATTGTAATGTTGACCAATCAGTTATACTGGAGTTGACCTTTATTATTATTCTACAATTCTTGTTTTGTAGGTTCAAGAGTTAGAAACAGAGTTTGAGAAAATGCCAAAGGAAAAACCAATTCAAACAAGATTTTTACGTTCTCAACAAGAATTGAAAGCCAAAGCTGGAAATCAGGAAGAAGGCGATGAAGGAGGAGGAGAAGGTTAATATTTGTTTGTATTTTAAAAACAATACTTTTTTATTGATTTGTTTAATTTTATAGCATTTATTGAAATTGATAATATTAAAACTTATTGTCAGGTGATGAAGATGAAGGCGATGGGCCAGAGGAAATAGATCCTTATGATTTAATGACTCCTGTCAATATATTAGAAAAGCTTCCTGATGGATTTTATGAGCAGGTTACATATTTTGGTTTTCTTAAAATTTTAACTTTTAGTTTGACATTTAGCTTTCTGGCTCGTATTTTTTTTGATTTAGTTAAATGTTGAAATTAAATGTATGCTAATATTTTTTTTTTTTAAAGGTTGAAGCTAAAAAGTGGCAAGACAGGAAAAAGGCAGTTGAAGATTTGCTTCCTTTGACACAAAATCAAAGATTGGAAACAGGAGATTATGCAGATCTCGTTAAAGCACTTAAAAAGGTAATATATATATATATATATATATATATATATATATATATATATATATATATATATATATATATATATATATATATATATATATATATATATATATATATATATATATATATATATATATATATATATATATATATATATATATATATATATATATATATATATATATATATATATATATATATATATATATATATATATATAGGCTCGTCATTAATGGCCACAGGGGCCCAGCCCCACCAGTTTTTATTAAAAACAAAAATTTAATTGAAAATAATTTTTAAATATTTTTCACACTTTTTAAAGTAAATACAAATATTTGTTGTAAATTCAAAATTAATTGCCCAATATATATATATATATATATAT
This sequence comes from Armadillidium nasatum, assembly GCA_009176605.1. Lineage (NCBI taxonomy): Eukaryota > Metazoa > Arthropoda > Malacostraca > Isopoda > Armadillidiidae > Armadillidium > Armadillidium nasatum. Next base: position 4,286 of record SEYY01019737.1, read on the forward strand.
ATATATATATATATATATATATATATATATATATATATATATATATATATATATATATATATATATATATATATATATATATATTATATATATTTACAACTTTTTTCAGTTTGGGGGCCCTGCTAACGAGTGCCCATTAAATTTTATTAGTGGCAATATTTAAAGAACGCGTTTTTTGACGTCGACTCCCATTCATTACAAATATTTTACATTTGAGCCTTCTGCGAATGGCCCTATGTCAAAATGAGTTATATTTTTCATGCTAAAACTTATAATTTACAACGTTAATTTCGAAATGCTAAATTATTTTGTTATTATATATATATATGTACTACTTGATGTTTAAAAGTTAAAATAGAGTAATATTTTGGTGATGAAAATTTCAATTTTGATAAGGATTTCATTTTTGTTGAAGTTTTCTTTCAAAAATATATTTTACAACGAAATATTTATAAACCTATTTCTTAGTAATTAATTGTGTTTATTGCCATTTTAATTTCAGTGTAATTTCCTTATACCACCTAAGTAACAATATTAATTTCTTTCGTAATTATTAAAAAAAAAAAAAAATTCATTTAATGAAATGTTTTTATAAAATAAAAAATTAAAATTTTCTTTCCTGGTAAGAAGCAACTTGGTCATAAACCAAATTTATCGTATAATGTAAATATTGGTCTACCTTATTCAGAAATTAAAAACTTTTTTTTCTCTTTTTTTTTTGGAAGTTCATTATTTAAAATAAAACTACCATTATAAAGGTGTCAATTAAAAAGTATTGTGAAAATTAAAAAGGCTGAAACTTAATGCATATATATATATATATATATATATATATATATATATATATATATATATATATATATATATATATATATATATATATATATATATATATATATATATATATATATATATATATATATATATATATATATATAAAGTAAAAATTATTTTATAATAACTTGCAATGCCTAAATGAAAATATAAAGGATTCATAATGACAGTTTCAATAGCCCACTAGTTTTAATTTCTAAATTTTAAAAAAATCTGAAGTAAATAATTTTAAAGTAAAGACTATGATTCTTTTCGAATTTAGATTTCAGTTTTATATTTTCAGATCATTGCCAAAGATACAAATGTAATGATAATAGCCCTTGCTGGTCAGTGTTTAAGTGGAATTGCAAAAGGCTTAAAAAGGAAATTTAGTCCTTATGCTCTAAGTTGCTTGGAGACTATTTTTGAAAAATTTAAGGAGAAAAAGTTGAATGTCGTTACATCATTACGTGAAGCTTCAGATGCCATATTCCAGTCTGTAAGTTGTATTCAGTAATTTCTGTGTAAGTAGAATATATATATATTTTTTTTGTAAATATTGTTCTTGAAATGTTGTCAACTTTTTTTAAAAGACTAATATTGAAGCTATTCAAGAAATCACATGTGCAGCACTGGGAAATAAAAATCCAAATGTTAAATCGGAAACTGCGTCTTTCTTAGCAAGATCTTTTTGTTATTGTACTCCAGTTCTCCTATCCAAAAAGGTTCTCAAGCCCTACATAACAGAGCTTCTCAAGACTTTAAATGAATCAGGTAAAAAATCAGAAATTAAAAATGATATATAATATATATATATATATATATATATATATATATATATATATATATATATATATATATATATATATATATATATATATATATATATATATATATATATATAATCAGGCTTCAGTCCAAGTACAGACCACTGTACTTACGTACAAGTACATGAGAATTGTTCAAGTACAGAAAAAATGGATTGTACTTGAGTACATAGTAACAAGTACGAGTGCATTTTAAAATTTTTCTTATAAAACCGTAGTCTTTAACCTGTAAAATTATACCATTGAGATTCGTTCCTAAATTCTGAATTACTGAAAACAATATTTTGTAAAATATAAAAGTATTTAATTAAGGTAAATAATGAATAAGAAGTATTTTAAAATAATTAAGCTTTTATTAATTCTGTAAGCCTTTTATCTTTCTTCCTTTATTTTGAAGTGTAAAAATTAAAAGCATAATTCTTGTTATTGTTGCATTTGAGAGAGTAAAATTTTTTGTCAATCAATCAACATTTGTCATCTGCACGAAAGACTTCCCGTGAAGCTGAAGATTCTTTTCACAGGAGCAGAAGATATTGGAATAGTTATGTAGTCTTGTTTGCCAGTGGTGGAAGCATCTCTCCATGATTTTTTCAATGTATCTGAACATTCCTTTTTTCAGAAATACAATGTTGATCATAATATTTTATATTTCAATATAAATTTCTTCCTGCATTTGATGTCCAACCATAAAGCTGGTGGAGGGTTTCCTGAACTTCTTCGAGGTAAATCTTTTGATAATGCAATAATGATATTAGAAACTTCTGAAGTTTTGAAAATTAACTGTGCTGTCGATAATATCGAAGTCCTCTTTTTACCTTATCCCTTTTCAGCGACTAGTCAAGCTTAAATCTAGGATCTGTTACACTTGCTATGTTGATTAAATTTTTAAAAAATTTTCATCCAACTGAAGGCGCATTTGTGTGGATTTTTAAATCTGAAAGAACAGTGCACTATTATTTATTATGAATACAACTTCTCAAGAAATCTAATTTCACAATGGATGCTAAGGTGGCATCAAGAAAACTGTTTGTTCTGTTTAGGTTGAGGGAATTTTTTTCTTTCGAACATTAACTCCAGTTAAAAATGGCTCTTATCTTACCTTGTATGGAGTACAATTCTCATATTTGGGGAGTTCTGGTTCCACTCTTCTTTTGGAAAGAGTTAAGCCTTTGGCTAAATGGCTAATAAACTGTCCTCTACTTTTTCCCTTGACCCTCTATCTCTGTTACATAACATTTTTACACACTCTTTTCTATATTTACTACAGTAGCAGGTGCTCGAGATAATGACCTTCACATTCTACCACCATTTACCCCCATAGCACAAAGGATGCCTTGCTGTTCGATTTAGATGGTTCGGCGGGTAAGTCTTATCACCCACCATTCTCTTACTTTCGATGACTGAACACCCCCATGCCAAGGAGACTTTGTTCCACTGTTTGAGAAAGGGGTTCCACCCCATTTACGGCAAGGGAATTATCCCACCTGGGTTGAAGGGTTATTTTCCTCGAGTCGTCACAATCAGGACATCTCTGCGGCCTCCCAAAGGGGTGAGCTAATTGGAGAGGTGAAGGATTGGACCGATCCATTCCCTTATTACTCGTTTGCGACATTCCTTAACTCGAGGTCAGTTTTCCTGGGGGTTGGAGTTGCAAGCTTATCCGCAAACATTCTTACTTTATATCATTCATGTATGTTGTTGGGTGGAGATAATTTATTTCTAATCTCCTCATAAAACTCTCACAAACACCAGTTTGTACTCATTGTTTTCTTTTTTTTTCGGGGGAGTTAATGTTACGATTTATAACTAAAATCTAACCAGTTATTATATTATAATAGAAAAATAAATGAATGATTCAGCGAGCCCTTTCTATAGTTCTTGTAGTAGGGATGCCTTTAATCTAACGTTCTATATTATTATAATATATAATATTTATTTCTTCTTATTCCCCCTTGTAGCTTCGCCTTCAATAGAAAATTCCTACTAAAACTTATATTTCTGTAAAGAATTCCTCCGCGGGTACCCTGCGGCCCGCCATGTTGAATCCGAGTTTGTTTCTTTGCGGGAAAAACAACCACCTTCCAACACTCGTAACTTTTTATAAAATGTATTTGGTTCATTTTTATAATTATTTTCGTAATCAGGAGATAAAATACTTTATAGATATATATAAATTGCCACATTTCAGAGATATATATATATATATATATATATATATATATATATATATATATATATATATATATATATATACACGTGGTACCTGTTACCAGTCAATTTTCTTGAGTTTAAATGTAATTATCACTTTCTTATCAAGTTATTAGATCCTTTAATCATTAAAGATGTTAGGCTCTTACGATAAAGTTCAATTAGACTTATTATTAATTAGCAATCGGCTGCAATCAAAATTGATAGGCCCGTCTCATATTTTCGTTAATTTACAATCAAATGGGCTCAAACTTGTACAGTAGAATCCTTATATAACAAGGAACAATTTAATATCCATATATAATCTCTACCTAAAGCAATTGATCATTAATGAACGTTTAAATTGATGCAATTTTTCAATTTTATCACGTTGAAAAATAAGAATCAACGTGACTCGTTCGAAAGATGTTGCCATCACGCGAGTTGATATTTACGGCCGCATAGTAACAACTTTAAACAGTCAAATAAAAATTCCAGTAATGTCTTATAAATCTCTCTGTATATTTTCAAATCCATCTAAAATTTTAGGATATTTTCAGTATAAATGTAAATTGATAAAAAATCTTATTAATTGTTTTAGAAATAACTACATGGTACGTGAAATTCGAATGTTAGAGCGCCTTCGCTTGAGGCGGCAGTTTAGAAGTGAAACCTGTGAGGGCAGATTGTGTTTGTGCAAAGCTAAACATTTTCGCATTTGGTGTTAGATATAATAATAATCGAAATATCGATTTAACCAAAATTGTAAATATTAATGTATAGATCGTTGTTTCAAACGAAATATTCTCAGAGTTAATATTTCTTCCATTTAAAGTAAATCATTATTGCGTGATTTTCGTCAAATATTATTCGTGGAATTGATGTCGGTACAACTTGTAAGTAGTCCATCGTATGGAGTTGTAAGTATAGCTGGTTGTATACTCCGTCTTTAACTTGTAATTTGGGTCGTCGTACGTAAGTATACTCCCATCACTTGATATTAAGGATAATAATTATTATTGTTAATATCAACAAAGTTTATTTGAAATCATAGCATCACTATTATAAATGTGTTAAAATTACATACAGTACCGTTAAATTAATACAACACGCTTCCCCTGTATAACACAATTTGCCATTCGCTTGAGTTTATTCTAAACTCACGTGAATAGTTTGAAGAACAATTACACCTTTACCTTTTTCTTTAACTTCCGTCTAGTCCTTCTCCAATTATTCTTCTGACTTTAGGTGTTGCTTTCAATCAAGCTCGGTGTCTATCTTAGAGTTTAAGATTTGGTGAATAACCAGTTGTGATATTGCAAAATACTGCAATTGATTACTCATTGAGTTTGAATGAAAATTTAGGCAACAACCCCAGCTTGAAGGAGGGTAGGCAAGGAGGTCACAATCCTTTACAAAAAGGTAAATAAACCTTATATTACACAACCATAATAATCTGGGAAACAACCCGGAACAACCCCCTCCTGATACAACTGCATTTTTTATTTGGTTTTCTCAAACCAGCTGTTGAGCAATATTTGCAGTTTATTGCGTTAAAAAACAGTTGTTTGGAAAAGAGTGATTTTACCAGTTCTTGTTCGACAAATTGAAGCTGTCGTCAGAAACGGAAAAAACATCTTGGCGCCTACCGTGCTAATTCCCCCCCTCGTTTAGTGCCATTTTTTGGCACCTAACGTTTAACCGTTAATCATAGCAACAGTATTGCTGTTATTTTAAATTTTGGGAAATATCCCTAGCAACAATATTGATGTTATTTTAAATTTTGGGAATTATCCCAAAGCAACAACATTATTGTTTATTTTTTAAATTTGTTTTTTTTTTTTTTTTTTTTTTTTTTTTTTTTTTTTTTTTTTTTAAATTTTTTTTTTTTGTAGTCGCATTCTCCACTCCTTCATTTGTTATCTCTTAAGCGAAGAAATTCCCCTTTTTATTTGAAAATATTCTTTAATCTACTGTAATTTATTTTTGCAAATATTTTATATTGCTTTTAATTTGCTATATTTTTATTTGCAAATCTTTTATTCCACTTTTCATTCGCAGTAAGCTTTTTAAAACATTTTTTTTTCTGCTAAACATTCTGCTTTAAAGCTTTCAATTTAAAGCGACATTTTTCAATATATTTTCTTTTTTTTTAAGCGACATTTTTCAATATATTCTTTTTTTTTTAAAGCGACATTTTTCAATATATTTTTTTTTTTTTTTTAAAAAAAAAAAAAAAATTTTTTTTTTTTTTTCTGCTAAACATTCTGCTTTAAAGCTTTCAATTTAAAGCGACATTTTCAATATATTTTTTTTTTTTTTTAAGCGACAAAACATTTTTTTTCTGCTAAACATTCTGCTTTAAAGCTTTCAATTTAAAGCGACATTTTTCAATATATTCCTTTTTTTTTTAAGCGACATTTTTCAATATATTTTCTTTTTTTAAGCGCCAAAAAACAAATTTTTTTTTTTTTTTTTTTTTTTTTTTTTTTTTTTTTTTTTTTTTTTTTTTTTCATTTTCAATATATTTTTTTTTTCTCTTTTAAGCGACAAAACATTTTTTTTTCTGCTAAACATTCTGCTTTAAAGCTTTCAATTTAAAGCGACATTTTTCAATATATTCCCTTTTTTTTTTTTAAGCGACATTTTTCAATATATTTTCTTTTTTTTAAGCGAAAAAAATTTTTTTTTCTGCTAAACATTCTGCTTTAAAGCTTTCAATTTAAAGCGACATTTTTCAATATATTCCTTTTTTTTTAAGCGACATTTTTCAATATATTCTTTTTTTTTAAAGCAAAATTTTTCAATATATTTTCTCTTTTTTAAGCGACAAAAATTTTTTTTTTCTGCTAAACATTCTGCTTTAAAGCTTTCAATTTAAAGCGACATTTTTCAATATATTCCCTTTTTTTTTTAAGCGACATTTTTCAATATATTTTTTTTTTTAAAGCAAAATTTTTCAATATATTTTTTCTCTTTTTAAGCGACAAAACATTTTTTTTTTTTCTGCTAAACATTCTGCTTTAAAGCTTTCAATTTAAAGCGACATTTTTCAATATATTTTTTTTTTTTTTAAGCGACAAAAATTTTTTTTTCTGCTAAACATTCTGCTTTAAAGCTTTCAATTTAAAGCGACATTTTTCAATATATTTTTCTTTTTTTAAGCGACAAAACATTTTTTTTTTTTTTTTTTTTTTTTTTTTTTTAATTTTTTATATTTTTTTTAAAACTCTCTTACAATTTTTTTTTTTTTTTTTTTTTTTTTTTTTTTTTTTTTTTTTTTTTATATTTTTTAAAACTCTCTTGCAATTTTTTTTATAAATTGCTGGCCAATTTTTTATATTTTTTAAAACTCTCTTGCAATTTTTTTTTATAAATTGCTGGCCAATTTTTTATATTTTTTAAAACTCTCTTGCAATTTTTTTATTATTGTTGGCCAATTTTTTATATTTTTAAACCCTCTTACAAATTTTTTATATTGTAGGCCTAAATTTTTATATTAAAAATCCTTGCCAGAATATTTTTGGGGTAAACCTAAAAATTCGCAAGCAAAGAAATTGCTGTATTTTCAGAAATTTATGTTATTCATTCTTAATTAAGCGTTATTTTATTTTATTTTATTTTTTTTTCCCCTAATCTTAATCCTTAGTTTTTATATTTTTTTTTTATTATACTGCTATTTAGGCTATTTTCAACTTGGCAGTAATCTTTTAATTTCCTTTTACTGCTATTTTTAGGTTGCCTTCAACTTGGCAGTAATCTTATTTTTTATATTTTCTTTACTGCTAATTTTAAGTTGCCTTCAGCTTGGCTACTAGTAATTATTTTTTATATTTTTTTTATATTTTTTTTTTTTTTTGTTTGGTTTGTTTGCGCGTTTAATTGTGGGGGACGTCCACCACGGTGCAGACTTAATAAAGTCTGCCAAACTCACAACGGTTACAAATCAAGGAGATTATACATCACAAGAAAATAAACAATCGGATTTAATGAGAACTTAAGTATTGTTTAACATTGTGAATGTGGATCACATTAAGGTTACATACTCGTACCATATACTTGATACTCTAAAAATTTAACTCAATTTTTTAGATCTGTTTGTTAGGTCTAGTTAATTGAGTACATCTCTAAAAATTTAACTCAATTTTGTAGATCTGTTTGTTAGGTCTAGTTAATTGAGTACTTCTCTAAAAATTTAACTCAATTTTTTAGATCTGTTTGTTAGGTCTAGTTAATTGAGTACATCTCTAAAAATTTAACTCAATTTTTAGATCTGTTTGTTAGGTCTAGTTAATTGAGTACATCTCTAAAAATTTAACTCAATTTTGTAGATCTGTTTGTTAGGTCTAGTTAATTGAGTACTTCTCTAAAAATTTAAGCTCACTCTTTTAGACTTGCTTACATAAGGTCTAGTTGATTGAGCACAACTCTAAAAATTTAAGCTCACTCTTTTAGACTTGCTTACATAAGGTCTAGTTGATTGAGCACAACTCTAAAAATTTAAGTTCACTCCTTTAGACTTGCTTACATTAAGTCTAGTTGATTGAGCATACCTCTAAAATTTTAAGCGATCACAGGTCAGAGGAAATTTACATCACAAATAAGCGTTCTGACTTGTAATTTAAAATTCCAATTATCTATTTAATTGATATATTTCAACAGAGCTTTAATTAAACTTCAATTTATTTAATTAAGCTCTCCAATTTAAAGGGCCAATTTACCTTTACAGGTCTATATCTTAACAGAGTTTAAGTTAAAATTTAATTCATTTAATAGGGTTATTTAATCGGTTCATTTTAAACGACCATCCAGTTAAATCTTAATTTATCATGACGACCCCCGATCCGAACAACGACTTGTCAGATATGGGAGAAAGAAGATTAGACAATGCGAAGAAACAAAGAAAATTACTACGGTCTCGAGCGACAAAGTCCGTCCATGAAATAGATAGGATAATTAGCGATCCTGAACCTCATCTGGGGAGACTAATAGCGCTAGTCAAAACCTTAGAAGGTATCGAGGCAGACTTAAGTGGGTTCGATACTATCATACAAGAGTCCTTAGATGACGACGCACTCTCTAGAGACGACGATGAATGTTTTGAGCGTCATATGGCGATCACAGATAAAATTGAAACGACCAAACTAATTTTAGAACCCCTTAAGAGAGAATCTGCCACACCTACCATTAATTCCGCTTCGGAGACCCCGCGCGTACCCGAGGCTTTCAAACTTCCCACTAAACGCCTACCAACCTTCGATGGAGATATATTGACCTTTCTCCAATTTCATAGAAGTGTTTGAGACAAATGTGGAAAATAAAGGGTACTCCGAGATAAATAAGTTGAATCTACTATTAGATTGTCTCAAGGGTCCCGCTCTCAAATTGGTTTCTGGTTACACAGTCTCAGGCAACAACTACAAGATCATTCTAAATTTACTGAAGAGAGACTTTGGTAATCCTGCTAAGGTCAAGGAGACCTTGATATCGAAATTGCTGAACATATCAGCTCCCAAATACGATTACCACCAGCTTTATCAATTTAAAGCGGAGGTACATTGTTACGTCGAATCCCTCAAAACAAAAGGAATGATCAACAATTGCGGCAGCTGTTCAACTCTTTTAGGAGTGCTTCTTGCCAAAAAACTCCCAGCTCAAATAAGAGAAAAAATCCTCTGGGAAAACTCAAAGGACAAATCAGAAGATGCTTGGACTTTGGAGTCTCTGATGGACAGTTTAAATCAAACATTAACTGTCCTAGAGGCTTCTGGTCAATCCTTGTCTTCCAGTACAAAAAATGAGAAGACATCTTCCAAGAATTCTGACAATAACTCCTCATCGAACAACAAGTGGAAGACTACTGGGACAAAGCCCAAGCAATCAACTGTGTTAGTCACCACACAAACTAACCTTCCACCACCCACTAAACCATCCCAGAAATCAAATAATAATCATAACAATAATAATAGCAAAAATAATGGTAGTAATGATGTTAAAATTCATGGCAATAATAAAAATAGTAATAATAATCAGAATAACAACAATGCTACTAATGTGAATGTAAAATGTAGATTCTGCCGTAGTAAACACTACACTTCTGAGTGTGGTTTACTACCCTCTCTCGAATTAAGAAAACAAGTGGCGGAGACACACCAATGGTGTCTCAAGTGTTTGGCCTCATATCACCCTACTAATGAGTGCCAAAGCAATAAAACTTGTTTTAATTGCAAGTCCCCAGAGCATCATACCGCTCTCTTGTGATCAATTCCAAAAAATCAGTACGCGTTTCTCTCCCCCAAACTTCATCAAATAATGTAAAAACGACACTTTCATCTTACAACAAGTGGGGTAGCGTTACCCATTGCCGATGTGACTATATTTAAGAATAAAAAACCAATAATGGTGCGAACCCTTTGTGACCAAGCATTCACAAAGGACACTAGTTACCAGATCAATTTCCAAATTGTTCAACTGTGTTCCTAATTCCAAAATAAACATAGCTATCAATGGTATTAACCATAAAGGAACTCCTTCTGAACATGATGTTGTAACCCTTAACATCAAGACTAAGGAAGGGAGTCGTTCCCGTTTCTGCCGTCGTTGTAGACTACTTACCCAATGATTTGAATATTCCAGGTCTGGTGAAGACTACCACAATGTTGAGGAAGCATCATGTTCCCCTCGCAAACCCTTATCCAACCAGTGACAGAGTTTCAGACATTGGAATTTTGCTCGGAGCTGATCATCCTAAACAAGTTTCTTAAATCTTTTGAGAAGGTTCATGACGTCAACTTAATGAAAACTAACCTTGGTCATATCATATGGGGACAACTGCCCTTCACTTCTAGTAATTCTGACGCTCAAGTTACAGTCGTGTCTTCATTTCGGACTGAGATTCAGTTCACCGAAGAGATAAATAATTCTCACTTATCATTTATTAATGATGATAAAACCTCAACTCTCTTCTCTCACTGCATATGAGGAGGGAGATCCTTTATCCAAGTCTTCGATTAATGAAGACAATTCTTTAATTATACCCGTTTCAAATGAGTATCCAGATCAAAACTCCACGACTGACTTAGATCGTCTGTGGTCTCTTTCTCACATTGGCATACTTCCCAACGAACAGTTTACGGATGCTGAAAAAACTACCTTAGAGTCCTTTAAGGATAACCTACGATTCGAGAATGGGAGATACGTTGTTTCTTTACCCTG
>SEYY01019738.1:0-32500 GCA_009176605.1 Armadillidium nasatum
TATATTTTTTTTTGTTATTAATATTATTTTTACAAATATGGATGTCTTTAATAAATTTTATTATTATTACAATTAATATTATTATATTATCATTATTATTTCAATTATTACTGCTATCTCTATATTAGTTGATATTATTATAATTATTATTATTATTATATTGTAATTATTATTTTATTATTATTATTATTATTATTATTATTATTTATTATTATTATTATTATTATTATTATTATTATTGTTATTATTAATATTTTTTTTTTTTTTTTTTTTTTTTTTTTTTTTTTTTTTTTTTTTTTTTTTTTATTATTTTTATTATTGTTATTATTATTATTATTATTATTATTATTATTATTATTATTATTATATTATTATTGTTATTATTATTATTATTATTATTATTATTATTATTAATTTTTTTTTTATTATTATTAATAATCATTTATTTTAATTAATTATTATTATTATTATTATTATTATTATTATTATTATTATTATTATTATTATTATTATTATTATTATTATTATTATTATTATTATTTTTTATTTTTATTAGCATTATTATTGCTATTATATTATTTATTATTATTATATTCATTACTATCGTCATCAAACATTATCATTATCATGATCATTATCATCATCAATGAATATTATTATTATTATTATTATTAATATTATTGTTCCTATTAATCTTATTAATTGCTACCTTCATTACTACCTGAAAACTAATAACTATTAGCTTCCAGATATTTTGATGTTATTAGAGTTAGTCATTTCTTTCTATTGTTACTTTTATTTTTATCTTTAAAGAAGTAGTTTAGGTTAAGTGTCAAAGGAAAAAAAATTTTTTTTGACTATCCAATGTTTGTTTTTTAGTTTTCAATTTCATTTTAAAAATGATTGATATTAATTTAGTATTGATTTACTGGACTCAAAGGACATATTCGTCGCCCAAGAAGCCCATTTCAGTTTTGTTGTTTATAAACATAAAGTATACAATTTTTGTTTAAATAAATTTTGTAACTGGAGAAATGAGTAAAGATTAAAGATTAAAAATTATTATTATTATTATTATTATTATTATTATTATTATTATTATTATTATTATTATTATTATTATTATTATTATATAAACAAACCTTGTGAGATATATCTACCTTAAATATAAGAACTTGTTCAATTTATAATCTTTCCTATCCCTATTCTTTACTTTATAATTGTCTCACAACACACAAATATGCACAGTTACACATAGATTTGATGATTTCATAGCATTGGTTTTCAGTTTGATTATCATGTTTCGCCTCTTAAAATTTATTAATATTTTCATCATCATCATCATTATTATTATTATTATTATTATTATTATTATTATTATTATTATTATTATTATTATTATTATTATTATTATTATTATTTTTTTGTCAATCGTGATAGTATCAGTAGTAGAATTTTGTGCTTTAAGCCTTCTAAACAATATATTTGTTATCTTCAAGATGTTAGTCTCTATTGTAGCAGTACTACAATGTCAGCAATAGTAGCAGTAATAGTAACAGTATTTACTTAAAACATCAATGTGATTACCATAGGCCAAATTCATGCTTCACGTAATCATTATTATTCACACGTACACACACATATACAAAACTCAACTATAAATACACGATAGATATATATTCTCTAATACATCAACCTCGGCAATGACTTTCTCTCTCTCTCTCTCTCTCTCTCTCTCTCTCTCTCTCTCTCTCTCTCTCTCTCTCACTCACTCACTCTCTCTCTCCCAAATACAAACAAGCACAAACATACATTCCCATAAGCTCATTTATTCAGCAGAATCAGACGTCTTAGCTTCCGCTAAATACATTTAACCACAAACCAGTAAACGTTATACTCAAATAAAAAAAGGCACTCAAACATGAATATATTTTTTTATACACATTGTTTATCTATATCAAAAATATAACTTTATATAGACTTGGATAATTGTTAATGCTGATTTCGTTTAATTTTTAAAATAAATTAAGAAATCTTAAGAACAAAAAGTTTTTCACAAAATATTTTAAACAAATTAAGCTAAATATTACTTAAAAATTATAAATTAACAATTCATTTATATCTCAGACATCGTTGAGTGAGGACGTGCTATGTGAGCGCTCCTGAGTCTAAACTGCTACCCTATTTGAAACTGTTTTATTGCAAGTGTTATAATGTCAGGTAGAAATAGTGATAGTGATTTTACTGATATTGAAACTCCCGATTTTGACCATGATGACAAGAGGATTAAAGATTTGACAACGTTTCTTAGCAGTTACAAACTTAAAAAATCTGTAAATTTAAGATCGAAAAAAACAGGATCATCTGCTAGCGGATCGCAACCTACACTTGATTCAAAATTTTTTGAAGAGTTGATAAAACATATGAATTCTGTTCACGAAAAACTTGATGAAATTTGCTCACAATTAAAAATCAGTAATGAAAAATCTGTCAAAAATGAAAATGATATAAGAATGCTTAAAGGAAAAATTAATGACAAGGATAAAAAAATTGATGAACTCGAAACAAGATTGGATGACTTGGAGCGTCGATCACGCAATGATCAAGTTTTGTTAACTGGAGGTAATCTTGAAGATTCCACAATGAATGATGCAGAATTTGTAAAAAATTTGATGTCTACGACTCTTGGAATTGATGATAACTATAGTTTTAAAGTTGAACGAATTGGTAAGTCTAAAAGGGTATTGCTAGTGCATTTTAGCGACGTGACTTTCATCCCGAAACTGTTTAAAACTTTTAGATATGTAAAACCTCCGCATTTATATTTGAATGAATATTTAACACAGAAGAATGCTTTGATAGCTAAAGAATTGCGCTTGATTAAAAAGACACATGGTAATATTTATTCTGTATTTAGTTTTAAAGGTAAAGTTTATGTAAAACTAACTAAGGATGGACCCAAGAAACTTGTTTCAAATATGACGGATGTTAACGAGTATAAAATTATTTAAACTTGACTGCCGTGTATTTTTTCTGTAATTTAATTATTAGGGTTTAGCATTTGGACTTTTTTGTAACTTACGATATTTGCGTACTTATGAGCGAACTGGATAATTTATTTTTTAACGAGCAGTGTCTTGTAATAAAGAATGTTAACGAGTTAACTAAGCTAAAACTCTTAAATGGCTCGTTTTCGGTATTAAATCTTAATGTTAGGAGTTTAGTGGCCAACTTTGTAAATTTTATTTCAATGTTAGAATATTATAATTTAAATGTAACTATTATGTTAATAACTGAAACTTGGTTAACTGACTCAACTAGCTGTTTATATAATATTAAAGGTTATAAGAAAATTTGTGTAAATAGGAATAGTAGAGGTGGTAGAGTTTTGATGTATGTTCGAAACGATATTGCTGTTGAAGTGATAGATAATCTTACAGGTATATGTGATTCTCATGAATCGCTATTTATACGCTTTAATTTAAGAGGTTTTGGGAAAGTTATATTGGGTGGAATTTATAGGCCACCTAATGGGTCTATTGCTGATTTTAATATTTTTCTTTTAAATGCTTTGAATGATATTCGTCGGTTGAGTTCCAGGTGTATACTTATGGGAGACTTTAATATAAATTATTTTTGTAATCTAAATATCGATTCCGCCGAATATTTTAATATTCTGGTAAGATTTTGTTACCAATTTTTAATCACAGTGCCAACTTATGTATCACCGGCCAATGTTGATTACTTAAGTTTAATTGATCATATTTGGAGTAATTTACATTGTAATACTGAGGCATTTATTCTTGAATTTTTGGTTGCCGATCATTTTCCAAGTCTCGTATTCTTTGATTTTCAATTAAATGATGCAAGGAAGGTATCTTTCAGAGATTTTTCTGTTGGTAATATTGTTAAATTTAATGAAGCATGTAACAATACAGTTGTTTTTAATGTATCACCTGAGCTCCCCGTTAATGATTTGGTTGAATCTTTCCTCGACTGGGTAAATGGTATTGTAAATAAATTTTTTCCTATAAAAACTAAACAAATTTCATATAAACGGAGCTCATCGCCTTGGATATCTAAATCGATCATGACTTGTGTTAGAAGGAAACATAAATTGTTTAAAATGCTAAAAATCCACCAAATATCCTACGCCCAATTTAAGTCTTATTCAGTTTTATTGAAATACTTATTAAAATATGCAAAACGTAATTATTATAAAAAGAGATTTAATAATTGTAAAAATAGTATAAAAAATAAATGGAATGAAATAAATGATCTCTTGGGTAAGAATAGGACTAATAATGTCACTTGTTTGAGTGTCGGTGATGATGAAATAACTGATGATATCGAGATTGTCGAAACTTTTAATAATTATTTTTCGAATGTTGCAGTGGAAACAGCTGGTCTTGTAGGTGAACCTGTGAATGATTATTTGAATTTATTGCCGAACGTTCAGGAATCGTTTTTTATTTTTCCAAGTACGCCTGATGAGGTTGAGAAAATTATTTCTAACCTTGGGTCCAATAATCCCTTGCTTGATATCCCTGTGAAGTTCTTGAAAATGGCCAGAAGTGAGTTATCTGTTGTCATTTCTGATCTCTTTAATGTTATCGTTGTGCAAGGTAGGTATCCTGATATACTTAAGATAGCCCGAGTAGTGCCTATATATAAAAAAGGTATGAAAACAGATGTATCCAACTATAGACCTATATCTGTTCTTCCTGTTTTGGATAAAATATTTGAAAAGATGTTGCATAGCAGATTGGTAAGTTATTTTAATTCAAATCATTTGTTAAATGAAAATCAGTTTGGATTTTGTAAGGGTAGGGACACACAGCAGGCTGTATTGAAGTTGCTAGATTGCATATTGCCAGTGTTTAATGATTCAACATATTGTATTTGTGTATTCGCGGATTTTTCAAAGGCTTTTGATACTGTTAATCATGATTTATTACTGAAAAAATTAAATAGGTATGGAGTTAGAGGTATTGCACATCAACTGATGACTTCTTTTCTGACTGACAGATTTCAATATGTTAGTTGTAATAACGTACAGTCCAGTGATGTGATTGTGGATGTTGGTGTTCCTCAGGGTAGTTGCCTTGGACCTTTTCTTTACAATGTATACACAAATGACGTGTTTAAAATTTTTGATGAATCTAATTGTGAATGTATAATGTATGCAGATGATACCACTATTGTTGGAAGGGGCTGTGATTTGGATGCATTGTGCCTCTGTATCAATATATATTTACTGAAGTTCACTGACTGGTGTAAGTACAATAAACTGAAACTTAATCCTTTAAAAACAAAATGGATGCTTTTTTCTCCTAAAATTATTCATCATTATCCAAAAGTTTTAGTAAATAATGTTACCATTGAAAGGGTTACTGAATTTAAGTATCTGGGTTTTATTTTAGAAAGAAATTTGAGGTATCATAAACAAGTCAAACTTTATAAAAGGTAAACTAGCGATGTTTCTGGGTTTAATTTATAAACTCAGAAATTTCTTTACTCTGGATACCGCGAAATCTTTTTATTATGGAATAGTTTATCCATCTATATCATATGGAATAGTCGTTTGGGGAGGCGCTTTAGTAGCATCTCGGAGCCTCAGGTTCCATTACCTCCTTGCATAATAAAATTATAGTTGCGCTGTTTGGTAGTCATGTTAACTCGAACAGAGTGGACATTATATGTAAAAATATAAACATTGTAAAAATTTTGGATATATATAAGAGTGGACTTGCAAAAACTGTTTATCTTGCTCTACATGGGGGAACATTTGCCTTTTTTGACTAATACTCTCGATCAACTCATTGTAACTCATACATATGAAACTCGGTCGAGGCATAATTTTACCGTACCTTACCATAGAATAAATGTATTTAAATATAATTTCCTGTACAGAGCTATTAATGAATGGAATAAATTGCCCTTAGAAATTCGTAATATTGCATCAATTAATTAATAAATTTAAGTATGATCTGAGGGCTTATTATATAGCTTCCTATTGATTTTTTGTGTTGTAAATAGAGATGATTTTTGCTTCTATTTGTTACTTGCTCATTGATTATGATTTATATATTTATGCCTAAAGGGTGATTTCCTATTCACCTACTATGGGCTTGCCAAATGAAAAAATAAAATGTTACTTTATTATTATATATTTTATAATGTTAATAATTTATTTGTACATTTGTACTTGTTTTTATAATGGCAATAAATATTATTATTATTATTATTATTATTATTATTATTTATATAAAACTATGCATTTTACATACGTAATAAGTAATATGCTCATAACAGAACATTGAATTTCCTAAAGAAGAAATAAAAAAACGAATTTAAGGACATAACACTATAAATATATATAATTTCACTATATAATTTATTAGCACTTTTACTATACGTGCAGAGATATTCCACAGAGATCAACTGAACCCATCCAAGCTTCACGCTAACAGATTACAAACAAAATACAGTATAAAGAGGATTTGAAGTAAATATAGTCAGTTTATCTCTTAGCACATATGGATGCGGACAAAAGGATGCAAGACCTGAGCAAGATTGTTCTGGATACGGAAATAATGAAAGGAAAGCTTATCTGTTTTCCATTGTTGGTGGTAAACAATGATATTATCCAAAATAATGGTTTTTGAGAAAGGTGTTTAGATATTCATAGAAATTTAGATGCTGAGTATCCATGAGAATTGAATTATAAGAAAAAATGAGTGGAAAGTAGTCTAAGCCACAAAGTGGAAATTTCCGGACTCCATTTTAATAATGCAAAAAGAAACAACATCGTGATCCACATACCCACCATTGGCTGAAAACCAAGGATAGAGACAGCAAGAGAGATCAGAGTAGTGTTTGTTGTTTTGGTGCTCAATCATCCGAGTTATTATCAAAAACAAGAAGTGGCATCTACAGTAAGAGAGGTTACTGTATAAAATGGAAATTTATAAAAAAAAAAAAACTACGTGTGGCAAAAGCTAACAAAAAGAAGTGCATGTGCATTAAATCCTTATAATCCCAAGTAATGATACGGAGAAGAATCAAACTAACATTTTAAAATTAAAAATAAATTCTTAAGTTAGCTTTTAAAATTAAATCGTGATAAATTTAAGACACGGTATAGAAGTTAAGATAACAAATAAATGCAATTTTGGATTTGTTACGTCAAAAAGGAAAGATAAGCTAGATCATCACTACATTACCGAGGCAATGTTACTTGATGACGGTGGCGTAATAATGGTCTAACGTTATGTAATGAAGCTTGCGTAATGGTTGAATGGCGTTTTGGATTGATTGCGCTGGAAAATCATCTGATCCTCCTGTTGCTTGTTCGATTTTCATCTGACTCTGTTAATAGATGTATTTCTGGTGAAATAATACTTTTAAAAAGTTTTCTTAAATTTAAAGAGAGCACAGTACAATGGCGTCCTTGTATGTGTGCTTTGTAATGCGAAAAATATTGCGTCATTAATTAATACAGTAACTTAAGAATATTAAAAGCTAAGCAATGAAAGACAAAATTGGGGAAATGAATAAGATTTTCTATAAAAAAAAAAAAAAATATGAGTAAAGATCGCTTGAATAAGCTTATTTGCTGAGTTAAGTGAATTTGCTCTGAATCTTGATGGTTAGAGAATGCTTCATATCCTGAAGTCTCGGGTTGGAATAATAGTTTAAGGAATGTATGCTCGTTTGTGTCATGATTCTTGTTAACGATGCTGATTGAAAATTTAGTCAAGAGATGACGCTGATGAAATCACGTCCATGAAAATTCAAAGTCAGTGATGATGATCACATGCTGATGAATCAAAATAATATGGTTGCTTGGGCAAAATGAGAGTCTTGCGTTTCTGTCTTCTTAAAAGCAAGATTTTGTTTCCAAAAATAAAATCAGAAATGATTAACTAAATGAAATCTCGAAATTGTCAGAGCTGTGGAAATATTTGGTTTTATAAAAAAAAAAAAAAGAAAAAAAAAAAAAAAAAGAAAAGAAAATGAAACAAAAACTTACGAATTGAAGACCACTAAGTCTGGTTTCCAAAGTTCTTTATTTTCGAAATGAATTTTTTTTTCTCTTTCATAATCCATTGAGTTCCATTTCAGACGCTTGTCCATCCAATTATTATTATTATTATTATTATTATTATTATTATTATTATTATTATTATTATTATTATATTATAATTATTATTATTATTATTATATTATTATTAATATTATTATTATTATTATTATTATTATTATTATTATTATTATTATTATTATTATTATTATTATTATTATTATTAATTATTATTATTATTATTATTATTATTATTATTATTATTATTATTATTATTATTATTATTATTATTATTATTATAATTTTATTTTATTATTATTATTATTATCATTATTATTATTATTATTATTATTATTATTATTATTATTATTATTATTATTAATTAATTTTATTATTATTATTATTATTATTATTATTATTATTATTATTATTATTATTATTATTATTATTATTATTATTATTATTATTATTATTATTTAATTATTTTTATTTGTATTATCGTCATCATCATCATCATCATCATCATCATCATTAATATTATTATTATTATTATTATTATTATTATTATTATTATTATTATTATTATTATTATTATTATTATTATTATTATTATTATTATTTTGCTATTATTACTTTTATTATTATTATTATTATTATTATTATTATTATTATTATTATTATTATTATTATTATTATTATTATTATTATTATTATTATTGTTTTGCAAAACAAGTATTTGTGTAGGGGTCAAGTGCCAGAAAAGTGGGAAAAGCCAGTGATTATTCCAATACATAAGGGTAAAAGAGATTCTGGCATGTGTTCAAATTACAGGTGTATATCATTAATAAACAATATAGTAAATGTTTACGAAAGAATGATAGGAAAAAGATTGTGGGAAAGAATTGAGCCACAGTTGGGTGAGAAGCAAGATGTATATAGACAAGGTAGAGGAACAATGGATCTTATTTTCGGTTTCAGACAAATAGTTGAGAAGACATGGGAAAATAACATCGGAGTAAATGCAGCTTTTATAGATTTGCAGAAGCCTTTTGATTCAATACTCAGAAGTATTCTGTGGAGGTGTTTGGAAAGAGATTACCGAATTTCAGGTAGAATGTAGAGAGCAGTCAAGAGTCTGTACGAGTTCAGTTTATATACAATTCGTACTGGACACGAAAATGAAAGATGTTTTTAAGTGGAAACAGTGGTGAAGCAAGGTAGTTTGATCGTTACCTGTGCTGTCCGTTGCATACTTACGAAAGATTTTTCAGAGATTTAAGGAGCAGTGGGAAAGAGAAGAGTGTCATGGTATTTTTGCATATCGCTTTCTGCAGTGTTAATGGAGAAGATGTAGAGTGTACAGAGCTGCATAAATGATATATCGCGTTCTACAGTATTAATAGAAAAGATGTAGAGCGTACAGAGCTAAATAAATGGAATAAGAACAAAACTGTAATTCTGAGGAAAGGGAGAAATAGATGGGAAGGACTAAGCAATCAGATCGATGGAAGGGGGATAGAAGAGTTTGAATCCATTAAGTATCTTGGAATGAGGAGGTGTTGATAACGACATCACAGAGAGAATTAATAAAAATTGTAGATGCATAGTTAAAAGAAATCATTTTTTAGACTATTCTGACACCAATATTGATGTATGTAGGAGAATGCTGAACGAAAACCACGAAGCCAAGGAGCATAATACAGGCTGCTGAAATGAGACTCCTCTGAACAATGCTTGGAAAGAGCTGAAGAAATAGGGTGAGAATGAGCAAATTAGAGAAAGGACGGGGGTATGCCTTATCATAAAAAAATAGAAAAGGCTCAGCTAATGTGGCTGGGTCACCTGGAAAAAATGGATGACCAAAAGATGGTGAAGGGGTATTGGGATTGGAAACCGGAAGGAGGAAGACCCAGAGAAAGACTGAGGAGAAGGTGGAAATATGATGGGGAGGCGATGTTGAGAATCATGGCTTCTCTGACCTGTTTTGCTTAGTAGGAGCAACGCTTTTGCCGATCGAAGAAACCGGAGAGAGAGGCTGAACTGACTGACAGGCAGACATAATGCCTACATGGGAATTGAAGATGATTTTTATTATTATTATTATTATTATTATTATTATTATTATTATTATTATTATTATTATTATTATTATTATTATTATTACGATAATTATTATTAATAGTAGTAGTAGTAGAAGCAGGTCTTTAAAAATGTAAGTACTCATTGATTAATTTAATAAACTGAACATGTCTAATGAATGAAAGGATTTAAATGTTTAAATTTGAAAATAAATACATAAAAATTAATAACTTTAAGACAATGTTTGATTATTGAAGGAAAAAAAATGAATAACAAAAATAAGGATATTTAAGTAGATTTGCTCTTCGTAAATTTTAATTTTAAAATATATATATTACTGATTTATTAGTATTATTAGATATTTTAATTTTTTTATATCATAAAACCTTATTCTAAGTTCTTTTTTCCTAAAATGATGACAATACTAATTTCTGAAACGTAACGATAGAGGAATTTGCTTCCTGCATTCTGTTATTCACAGAAAAAACTACAAATTACTTTCATTTCAATGTAAAATATGTTAAAATTATTGTAACGAGGAAACAGTTTTACAATAATATTTCAAGTATTTTGTCAGTTTGTAAAGTATTAGCAAATGATTAATCATGTCTTAACGTTTTCACGTTTAATAAACACTTACCATAATTACATTACTTGTGACGCTACAAGTCTGGCGATCTTCGATCACTGATATGTCTCTTACCTCCATCGAATAATAAATGACTGTGGTACCGTTCATGCCTCCGTGTGGGCTGATGTTCTTGTCGTAATCTTTCAGTAAATTTTTTCTCAGTTTTTGAACGTTGCTCCATACATCTCCCTATAAATAAATAAAACATTATATATATATATATTATATATATATATATATATTATATATATATATATATATATATATATATATATATATATATATATATATATATATATATCGGAAGAAGAAGTAGCGCTTACTCGAATGGCGATGAGATTACCCCCATTGGGTATTGGGTATACGGGATGTTAAGGGTACTTCCCATCTCATCCCGGTGCCCAGTGGTTCGCTCCCTTTCGCGCTAATCCCCACCTTCTTCTACACTGAGTAGTCTCTCCTTCACACACAAAAAACGCTATTACTGACACTCACCCTTTCATTAATAAAAAAAGCAAATTAATAATGACGTCAGAAGTACCCTCAGAGAAGCCCCTAGAGACGGCTTCAAAAAATAGCCACTCATCCACCCCTTCCCCATTCATTACTTGGGAGTTGGTGGACTCCGATGATGGGGTTGGCGTCGCCAGGACTCTGCAGCCGACTTGTTCTGATGCACGGTTTATATTTTTTATTAATATCTGCAACATTCGCGATCTACACTCCAATTACCACTTTGTTGAACATCACCTCTCTACTTCTAGACCTCATCTCTTGCACTTGACCGAAACTCAGATGTTTGAGCGTTCAGATAAGAAACCCTATTTCTGTTTTCTTCTACTGTCTCTATCCTCAATTTTCAATCAAAGGTGGTTGTTGTGCATACGTTCGCAACGATGTCATTTGTTCTAGTTTCGCTAATTTGGAGTCTTCCGAATTTTATACCTTATGGTTTCGGCTCTCTTGACATTCTACGATTAAATTCATTTTTTTGTTTATTTGTATCCTAATTCTATTAACTATCCAAAATATTTGGCCTTTCTAAACTCTAAAATAAAGCACATTCTCTCTTCTTCTCCTTTCACTGAAATCATCATTTTAGGTGATTTCAATTTTCACCACCGCCAATGGCTTTCTTCTACAATCTCATAATACAGCTGGTGAACGTGCTTTCCATTTCGTTATCCAAGGCGATCAGGAATGCGAGTAGGGAGCTGCACCAACCGTTCAAGGTCGGTTTGGATAACGAAATGGAAAGCACGTTCACCAGCTGTATTGAGACAAGAAGCCATTGGGGTTGGAATTGAAATCACCTAAACTGATGATTTCAGTGAAAGGAGAAGAAGAGAATGGTGCTTTTTTTGGAGTTTAGAAATGCCAAATATTTATATTCAATAGTTAGGATACAAATAAACAAAAAATGAGTGTAAGGAGATAAGAAAAGGAGCGCATCGTGCGACGTATGGACAACCAATCCTTTGGTTGAAAATTAGGATAGAGACAGTAGAAGAAAACAGAAATAGGGTTTCTTATCTGAACGCTCAACATCTGAGTTTCGGTCAATGCAAGAAATGGGTCTAGAGAAGAGAGGTGATGTTCATCAAATGGTAATTGGAGTGTAGATCGCGAATGTTGCACAGAAATTAATAAAAAATATAAACCGTGCATCAGAAGCAAGTCAGTGCAGAGTCCTGGTGGCGCCAAACCCCATCATCGGAGTCCACCAACTCCCAAGTAATGATTGGGGAAGGGGTAGAGGAGTGGCTATTTTTTGAAGCCGTCTCTCGGGGCTTCTCCGAGGGTACTTTTGACGTCAATTATTAATTTGCTTTTTTTTATTAATGAGGGTGAGTGTCAGTAATAGTGTTTTGTGTGTGTTAAGGAGAGACTACTCAGTGTAGAAGAAGGTGGGGATTAGCGCGAAAGGGTACGAACCACTGGGCACCGGGAGGTGGGAAGTATTCTTAACATCCCATATACCCAATGGGGGTAATCTCATCACCTTGGTAACGCTACTTCCTTCTTCCGTATTATATATTAAATATAATATATATATATATATATATATATATATATATATATATATATATATATATATATATATATATATATATATATATATAATGTTTTATTTATTTATAGGGAGATGTATGGAGCAACGTTCAAAAACTGAGAAAAAATTTACTGAAAGATTACGACAAGAACATCAGCCCACACGGAGGCACGAACGGTACCACAGTCATTTATTATTCGATGGAGGTAAGAGACATATCAGTGATCGAAGATCGCCAGACTTGTAGCGTCACAAGTAATGTAATTATGGTAAGTGTTTATTGAACGTGAAAACGTTAAGACATGATTAATCATTTGCTAATACTTTACAAACTGACAAAATACTTGAAATATTATAAAACTGTTTCCTCGTTACAATAATTTTAACATATTTTACATTGAAATGAAAGTAATTAGGAGTCTTTTCTGTGAATAACAGAATGCAGGAAGCAAATTCCTCTATCTTTACGTTTCAGAAATTAGTATTGTCATCATTTTAGGAAAAAAGAACTTAAAATAAGGTTTTAGGATATAAAAAAATTAAAATATCTAATATTACTAATAAATCAGTAATATATATATTTTAAAATTAAAATTTACGAAGAGCAAATCTACTTAAATATCCTTATTTTTGTTATTCATTTTTTTTCCTTCAATAATCAAACATTGTCTTAAAGTTATTAATTTTTATGTATTTATTTTCAAATTTAAACATTTAAATCCTTTCATTCATTAGACATGTTCAGTTTATTAAATTAATCAATGAGTACTTACATTTTTAAAGACCTGCTTCTACTACTACTACTATTAATAATAATTATCGTAATAATAATAATAATAATAATAATAATAATAATAATAATAATAATAAATAAATAAATAATAATAATAATAATAAAAATCATCTTCAATTCCCATGTAGGCATTATGTCTGCCTGTCAGTCAGTTCAGCCTCTCTCTCCGGTTTCTTCGATCGGCAAAAGCGTTGCACCTACTAAGAAAAACAGGTCAGAGAAGCCATGATTCTCAACATCGCCTCCCCATCATATTTCCACCTTCTCCTCAGTCTTCTCTGGGTCTTCCTCCTTCCGGTTTCCAATCCCAATACCCCTTCACCATCTTTTGGTCATCCATTTTTTCCAGGTGACCCAGCCACATTTGCTGAGCCTTTTCTATTTTTTTATGATAAGGCATACCCCCGTCCTTTCTCTAATTTGCTCATTCTCACCCTATTTCTTCAGCTCTTTCCAAGCATTGTTCAGAGGAGTCTCATTTCAGCAAGCCTGTATTATGCTTTCCTTGACTTCGTGGTTTTCGTTCAACATTCTCCTACATACATCAATATTGGTGTCAGAATAGTCTAAAAAATGATTTCTTTTAACTACGCATCTACAATATTTATTAATTCTCTCTGTGATGTCGTTATCAACACCTCATTCCAAGATACTTAATGGATTCAAACTCTTCTATCCTCCTTCCATCGATCTGATTGTTTAGTCCTTCCCATCTCTTTCTACTTATCCTCAGAATTACAGTTTTGTTCTTATTCCATTTATTTAGCTCTGTACGCTCTACATCTTTTCTATTAATATTGTAGAACGCGATATATCGTTTATGTAGCTCTGTACACTCTGCATCTTCTCCATTAACACTGCAGGAAGCGATATGCAAAAATACCATGACACTCTTCTCTTTCCCGCTGTTCTTTAAATCTCTGAAAAATCTTTCGTACGTATGCAACGGACAGCACAGGTAACATCAAACTACCTTGCTTCACCACTGTTTCCACTTCAAGCCATCTTTCATTTTCGTGTCCAGTACGAATGGTATATAAACTGAACTCGTACAGACTCTTGACTGCTCTCTACATTCTACCTGAAATTCGGTAATCTCTTTCCAAACAACTCACAGAATACTTCTGAGTATTGAATCAAAAGCCTTCTGCAAATCTATAAAAGCTGCATTTACTCCGATGTTATTTCTCCCATGTCTTCTCAACTATTTGTCTGAAACCGAAGATAAGATCCATTGTTCCTCTACCTTGTCTATATACATCTTTCTTCTCACCCACTGCGGCTCAATTCTTTCCCACAATCTTTTTCTATCATTCTTTCATAAACATTTATTATATTGTTTATTAATGATATACACCTGTAATTTGAACACATGCCAGAATCTCTTTTACCTTATGTATTGGAATAATCACTGGCTTTTCCCACTTTTCTGGCACTTGACCCCTACACAAATACTTGTTTTGCAAAACAATAATAATAAATAATAATAATAATAATTAATAATAATAATAATAATAATAATAATAATAATAATAATACTAATAATAATAAAATTAATAATAATAATAATAATAATAATAATAATAATAATAATATATAATAATAATATAAATATTTAATAAATAATAAGTAATAATAATAATAATAATAATAATAATAATAATAATAATAATAAAATAATAATATAATAATAATAATTATAATAATATATAATAATAATAAAATATAATAATAATAATAATAATAATAATAATAATAATAATTAATAATAATAATAAAAATAATAATAATTAAAATAATAATAATATACTAATAATAATAATAATAATATAATAATAATAATAATAATAATAATAATAATAATAATAATAATAATAATAATAATAATAATAATAATAATAATAATAGATAATAATAATAATAATAATAATAATAATAATAATAATAATAATAATAATAATAATAATAATATTTATAATAATAATAAAGCATTGGATGGACAAGCGTCTGAAATGGAACTCAATGGATTATGAAAGAGAAAAAAAAATTCATTTCGAAAATAAAGAACTTTGGAAACCAGACTTAGTGGTCTTCAATTCGTAAGTTTTTGTTTCATTTTCTTTTCTTTTTTTTTTTTTTTTTCTTTTTTTTTTTTAATAAAACCAAATATTTCCACAGTTCTGACAATTTCGAGATTACATTTAGTTAATCATTTCTGATTTTATTTTTGGAAACAAAGTCTTGCTTTTAAGAAGACAGAAACGCAAGACTCTCATTTTGCCCAAGCAACCATATTATTTTGATTCATCAGCATGTGATCATCATCACTGACTTTGAATTTTCATGGACGTGATTTCATCAGCGTCATCTCTTGACTAAATTTTCAAACAGCATCGTTAACAAAAATCATGACACAAACGAGTATACATTCCTTAAACTATTATTCCAACCTGAGACTTCAGGATATGAAG
Source organism: Armadillidium nasatum (assembly GCA_009176605.1). NCBI lineage: Eukaryota > Metazoa > Arthropoda > Malacostraca > Isopoda > Armadillidiidae > Armadillidium > Armadillidium nasatum. The sequence goes on from SEYY01019738.1 coordinate 16,114, forward strand.
CCTTCTCTAACAATCAAGATTCAGAGCAAATTCACTTAACTCAGCAAATTAGCTTATTCAAGCGATCTGTACTCATATTTGTTTTATTTTTTTATAGAAAATCTTATTCATTTCCCCAATTTTGTCTTTCATTGCTTAGCTTTTAATATTCTTAAGTTACTGTATTAATTAATGACGCAATATTTTTCGCATTACAAAGCACACATACAAGGACGCCATTGTACTGTGCTCTCTTTAAATTTAAGAAAACTTTTTAAAAGTATTATTTCACCAGAAATACATCTATTAACAGAGTCAGATGAAAATCGAACAAGCAACAGGAGGATCAGATGATTTTCCAGCGCAATCAATCCAAAACGCCATTCAACCATTACGCAAGCTTCATTACATAACGTTAGACCATTATTACGCCACCGTCATCAAGTAACATTGCCTCGGTAATGTAGTGATGATCTAGCTTATCTTTCCTTTTTGACGTAACAAATCCAAAATTGCATTTATTTGTTATCTTAACTTCTATACCGTGTCTTAAATTTATCACGATTTAATTTTAAAAGCTAACTTAAGAATTTATTTTAATTTTAAAATGTTAGTTTGATTCTTCTCCGTATCATTACTTGGGATTATAAGGATTTAATGCACATGCACTTCTTTTTGTTAGCTTTTGCCACACGTAGTTTTTTTTTTTATAAATTTCCATTTTATACAGTAACCTCTCTTACTGTAGATGCCACTTCTTGTTTTTGATAATAACTCGGATGATTGAGCACCAAAACAACAAACACTACTCTGATCTCTCTTGCTGTCTCTATCCTTGGTTTTCAGCCAATGGTGGGTATGTGGATCACGATGTTGTTTCTTTTTGCATTATTAAAATGGAGTCCGGAAATTTCCACTTTGTGGCTTAGACTACTTTCCACTCATTTTTTCTTATAATTCAATTCTCATGGATACTCAGCATCTAAATTTCTATGAATATCTAAACACCTTTCTCAAAAACCATTATTTTGGATAATATCATTGTTTACCACCAACAATGGAAAACAGATAAGCTTTCCTTTCATTATTTCCGTATCCAGAACAATCTTGCTCAGGTCTTGCATCCTTTTGTCCGCATCCATATGTGCTAAGAGATAAACTGACTATATTTACTTCAAATCCTCTTTATACTGTATTTTGTTTGTAATCTGTTAGCGTGAAGCTTGGATGGGTTCAGTTGATCTCTGTGGAATATCTCTGCACGTATAGTAAAAGTGCTAATAAATTATATAGTGAAATTATATATATTTATAGTGTTATGTCCTTAAATTCGTTTTTTTTATTTCTTCTTTAGGAAATTCAATGTTCTGTTATGAGCATATTACTTATTACGTATGTAAAATGCATAGTTTTATATAAATAATAATAATAATAATAATAATAATAATAATATTTATTGCCATTATAAAAACAAATACAAATGTACAAATAAATTATTAACATTATAAAATATATAATAATAAAGTAACATTTTTTTTTTCATTTGGCAAGCCCATTAGTAGGTGAATAGGAAATCACCCTTTAGGCATAAATATATAAATCATAATCAATGAGCAAGTAACAAATAGAAGGCAAAAATCATCTCTATTTACAACATAAAAAATCAATAGGAAAGCTATATAATAAGCCCTCAGATCATACTTAAATTTATCAATTGATGCAATATTACGAATTTCTAAGGGCAATTTATTCCATTCATTAATAGCTCTGTACAAGAAATTATATTTAAATACATTTATTCTTATGGTAAGGTACGGTAAAATTATGCCTCGACCTAGTTTCATAAGTATGAGTTACAATGAGTTGATCTGAGAGTATTAGTCAAAAAAGGCAAATGCTTCCCCCTGCAGAGCAAGATAAACAGTTTTTGCAAGTCCACTCTTATATATATCCAAAATTTTTACAATGTTTTTATTTTTACATATAATGTCCACTCTGTTCGAGTTAACATGACTACCAAACAGAGCAACTATAATTTTATTATGCAAGGAGGTAATGGAACTGAGGCTCCGAGATGCTACTAAAGCGCCTCCCCAAACGACTATTCCATATGATATAGATGGATAAACTATTCCATAATAAAAAGATTTCGCGGTATCCAGAGTAAAGAAATTTCTGAGTTTATAAATTAAACCCAGAAACATCGCTAGTTTACCTTTTATAAGTTTGACTTGTTTATGATACCTCAAATTTCTTTCTAAAATAAAACCCAGATACTTAAATTCAGTAACCCTTTCAATGGTAACATTATTTACTAAAACTTTTGGATAATGATGAATAATTTTAGGAGAAAAAAGCATCCATTTTGTTTTTAAAGGATTAAGTTTCAGTTTATTGTACTTACACCAGTCAGAGAAATTCAGTAAATATATATTGATACAGAGGCACAATGCATCCAAATCACAGCCCCTTCCAACAATAGTGGTATCATCTGCATACATTATACATTCACAATTAGATTCATCAAAAATTTTAAACACGTCATTTGTGTATACATTGTAAAGAAAAGGTAAAAGGTAACTACCCTGAGGAACACCAACATCCACAATCACATCACTGGACTGTACGTTATTACAACTAACATATTGAAATCTGTCAGTCAGAAAAGAAGTCATCAGTTGATGTGCAATACCTCTAACTCCATACCTATTTAATTTTTTCAGTAATAAATCATGATTAACAGTATCAAAAGCCTTTGAAAAATCCGCGAATACACAAATACAATATGTTGAATCATTAAACACTGGCAATATGCAATCTAGCAACTTCAATACAGCCTGTTGTGTGTCCCTACCCTTACAAAATCCAAACTGATTTTCATTTAACAAATGATTTGAATTAAAATAACTTACCAATCTGCTATGCAACATCTTTTCAAATATTTTATCCAAAACAGGAAGAACAGATATAGGTCTATAGTTGGATACATCTGTTTTCATACCTTTTTTATATATAGGCACTACTCGGGCTATCTTAAGTATATCAGGATACCTACCTTGCACAACGATAACATTAAAGAGATCAGAAATGACAACAGATAACTCACTTCTGGCCATTTTCAAGAACTTCACAGGGATATCAAGCAAGGGATTATTGGACCCAAGGTTAGAAATAATTTTCTCAACCTCATCAGGCGTACTTGGAAAAATAAAAAACGATTCCTGAACGTTCGGCAATAAATTCAAATAATCATTCACAGGTTCACCTACAAGACCAGCTGTTTCCACTGCAACATTCGAAAAATAATTATTAAAAGTTTCGACAATCTCGATATCATCAGTTATTTCATCATCACCGACACTCAAACAAGTGACATTATTAGTCCTATTCTTACCCAAGAGATCATTTATTTCATTCCATTTATTTTTTTATACTATTTTTACAATTATTAAATCTCTTTTTATAATAATTACGTTTTGCATATTTTAATAAGTATTTCAATAAAACTGAATAAGACTTAAATTGGGCGTAGGATATTTGGTGGATTTTTAGCATTTTAAACAATTTATGTTTCTTTCTAACACAAGTCATGATCGATTTAGATATCCAAGGCGATGAGCTCCGTTTATATGAAATTTGTTTAGTTTTTATAAGAAAAAATTTATTTACAATACCATTTACCCAGTCGAGGAAAGATTCAACCAAATCATCAACGGGGAGCTCAGGTGATACATTAAAAACAACTGTATTGTTACATGCTTCATTAAATTTTACAATATTACCAACAGAAAAATCTCTGAAAGATACCTTCCTTGACATCATTTAATTGAAAATCAAAGAATACGAGACTTGGAAAATGATCGGCAACCAAAAATTCAAGAACAAATGCCTCAGTATTACAATGTAAATTACTCCAAATATGATCAATTTAACTTAAGTAATCAACATTGGCCGGTGATACAAAAGTTGGCACTGTGATTAAAAATTGGTAACAAAATCTTACCAGAATATTAAAATATTCGGCGGAATCGATATTTAGATTACAAAAATAATTTATATTAAAGTCTCCCATAAGTATACACCTGGAACTCAGCCGATGAATATCATTCAAAGCATTTAAAAGAAAAATATTAAAATCAGCAATAGACCCAATATATATATATATATATATATATATATATATATATATATATATATATATATATATATATATATATATATATATATATATATATATATATATATATATATATATATATATATATATATATATATATATATATATATATATATATATATATATATATATATATATATATATATATATATATATATATATATATATAATATATATATATATATATATATATAATATATATATATATATATATATATATATATATATATATATATATATATATATATATATATATATATATATATATATATATATATATATATATATATATATATATATATATATATATATATATATATATATATATATATATATATATATATATATATATATATATATATATATATATATATATATATATATATATATATATATATATATATATATATATATATATATATATATATATATATATATATATATAATAATAATAATAATAATAATAATAATAATAATAATAATAATAATAATAATAATAATAATAATAATAATATCAATGAAAATATTAATATTAATTATAATATAAAATAATATAATAATAATAATAATAATAATAATAATAATAATAATAATAATAATAATAATAATAATATAATAATAAAAATAATAATAATAAAATTAAAAAAAAAAAAAAAAAAAAAAAAAAAAAAAAAAAAAAAAAAAAAAAAAAAAAAACTTAAAAAAAAAAAAAAAAAAAAGTCAAAATTCAATTGGAAAGTTAAAACAGGGATCCCTCTCCTCTCCCCAGCCCCATTCCCCCCCACCCCACTGCCCTCCTCCAGAGTCGTGTCGCCATATTTAGTTCTGCAATTAAGGGACAGTTTATTTCCCATCGAGAGAGGCATGTTTATTGAATGTCATCTACATATGTCTTAAATACGAAACGATATTATTATTATTATTATTATTATTATTATTATTATTATTATTATTACTAATATTATTTTTATTATTATCTCAATGGAACAAAAATTTAAAACACCTGTGTCGGGCACCAACTTAATAGTGTGTAGGACCTCCATGAGGATGAAAGACAGTTGCAATTCAATCAGGAATGAAAATGAAAAGTGCTATGAAATGATTCTGATTATCTAGAGGTGGTGCAGTGAAGTGCGTGACAAGCTCTATGCATGTATGGTAAATCTTCACAGAACAGATACGAATAAACGAAAGGAAATAATAAGTGATTGCATATGAGCCTATTTAAGGCCTTACTGTAGTCGAAATTGCCGAATTTGAAGGCATGTCGAAGAGTATAGTCATACTGTGCGTCATCAATTGTAACGAATCAGGTTAACAGGAAATTCCCGTCGGATTGTGGTTGAACATCGATGCTGACTAACAGAGAGACTGCTGGTGCATGTTAAGGCTTGTGAATCACGATCGCTTAGCATTCAGGCAGGAATTACTACTACATGTTAATTATCGCTAGCCAATTGTCAATCGCCATTTGCAAAAAACTGTATAAAATAAACACAATGAAGCCAAGTAGCAAGCAAAATCCTACTGCTCACAGCTGCACACAATCCTTGATCGTTAGAATCGGCGAGGCAACAAGAAAGGTTGATCGTTGACTGGAATCGTGTAATTATTCTTAGGAATTGAGTTTCTGCTTGTATGGGATTGATGTATCATTAACAGTATTAAATCTTCAAGGAAGACTGCTTCCAAGGGGCGGTTAACTCTGAGTGGAGGGTTTCTTATGTTTTGGGGTCTTTCGTATAGCTGTCTGTAAGGATAAACAACAATGATTACATTGAGCTGCTAGAACACCATGTTTTGCCTTTTGTACAATATCTAGCGGAAAGTACATATCTTTCACCCAATATTCCAGAAAGACAACTGTTTAGTCTGTTTAGTCTAAAGTTCTTTGATTTAAAATCCCTACAAATTTTATCAGCCTTGGGATTTAATCAAGATATGGCCAAAATAAAGGTATAAATATCCCATTACACGGTGTTTAAAGGTGTCCAAGTCAAGAAAAATTTGGGAAACAGATAAAGAGAAGGTTTTCCAGACTTACCAGTGAAGTAAATGCATAATTGAATATAAAGTTAGATTTGGGGTCAGAGAGATGAACACAGAAAGTTGAAGCTATGCATAACGTCTTTTCGAACAAGTTCTTCTCAGTGAAGAAGGTATACTACTGAAGAATACAGAAATAAAATGTACATTGTAATAGTAATACCGGCAGTTTAAAGAGAATAATTCAGCAACTGACGGGTAGAATGAAATTGGAGTAAGTTAGTGTGGGCGAATTTGTAGATATGACAGAAGATCCTAATCTCTACCTTCGCAAAGGGAGTTATGTAGGGCATATTCCACAAAGGAACGACACCCCACTAAAGAGTAAGTAGGTGATGATTAAAGCACAATTTCTGAAGACTATTCAGAACAGTCTATTTTTTAAAAGCTTGTTTAGTAAGAGAAATAATGTGATCTTTCTAAGATCACTGGAAAAAATTGAGGACAAGGTTTGAGATGTGTGATTACAAAAAAGTTGTTATAGTTGTGGGGAAGATTATGTTAAGTAGAATGATGAGAGGTTAGTTACTACAAGGTGACTCTCCTAGTATGAGTTTTTTGTTGCTAATTAGGACTCTTTGAAAATAAAAGTTATGTACTGTGCAGGACTTGGCACAGGAGTGATAAGGTATTAATGAAAAGTAGAAAAAGATTTGGTGATAGGGAAGAATCCAGAGGAACACCACAACATTTAATAAAGCTAATTAAAAGATAAACGGTGCCCGTTTAAAAAAATTACTACAGAACTACTATAAATAAAGTCAGAAAAAACTACAAAAAGGAGAACAAATACAGAAAGAGGGATAGATTGAAAATCAAAACTTTGTGTTTAACTCTACCGAAAGCTTTCGATATGCCAAGCTACACAGGAAATGATTCACTGAAATGTTAAAGGGGAAAGAATCAAGAGTCAGAGAATAGGGAATGATCACTTGTAAATCACCTTTACGAAAGATGTACGCAATGAACATTCAAAAAATCTTCCAAATAATCTTGCTAAGAATAGATTTGAAAACTTTAAAAAGCTCTGAGGTTAATGCAACAAAAAGATAGTAAGAGGGTTGAAAGATATTGTCAAGACAGTATAACTTCTTAGTATTAAGCAATAACATTCGAAAAAGAAATTTAGATTAGGCCTAAAATAGTTGGATAAAAGTGGAAAAGATTACCGTCAAAGTTATGAATGATGGGTTCTGCTTTCATAGGAAGTATAAGAACGATGTAGTTAAATCGGAAAAAAAACTATGGGAAGGAAAAAGGAAGCAGATTTGGAGTTTTAAAAATGCCATAAAAAAAAGTTTATAAACTGTGTACATAATTTGTGAGTGGGTAGCGTTGGAATAGATAATGCTTAAGAGTGATAATAATAATAATAATAATAATAATAATAATAATAATAATAATAATAATAATAATAATAATAATAATAATAATAATAATAATAATAATAATAATAATAATAATAATAATAATAATAATAATAATAATAATAATAATAATAATAATAATAATAATAATAATAATAATAATAATAATAATAATAATAATAATAATAATAATAATAATAATAATAATAATAATAATAATAATAATAATAATAATAATAATAATAATAATAATAATAATAATAATAACAGTTAATTGTAGAATACAGAGATATAGATACAACAATAAAATTGTAAAAAAATTACATATTTTAACAATTTTATTATTATTATTATTATTATTATTATTATTATTATTATTATTATTATTATTATTATTATTATTATTATTATTATTATTATTATTATTATTATTATTATTATTATTATTATTATTATTATTATTATTATTATTATTATTATTATTATTATTATTGTTATTATTATTATTATTATTATTATTATTATATTATTATTATTATTATTATTATTATTATTATTATTATTATTATTATTATTATTATTATTATTATTATTCTGAGAATAATGAGAATGGAAAAAAAGATCACAAATGTCTTTGTGTTTCATTTTAAAATAATCATTACCAAAATATTATTAAAAATTATCAGCAAATATTTCTTTTCTAATGAATTTAATTAAATCATAATTCTACTGCAAGTATAGACAGTATCCAATCAAAAGGACAAAGCGTCTACAACAAAACTGTAAAATAATTATGTTTTTACTCAACAGAGATTTAGCATTTAAAGCGAATGAGAAAAATAAGTCAAAGATTGTAGCAAAACTTCTCTTACTGCTGAACAATGGTTTGACTTATGGGAAAATTTTCAATTATTTTACTACAAGTCTTTATAGAAGGTAATAAGGCTCTGACAACAAATGAGAACAAAATAGGAAATATATTTTTCTCGAAAGGATTTAGAAGCTTGAAATGATACAAATATTCTACGATTCAAGAGTTAGTCTGAAAAATTAACCTGAGATAGTAAATAGTCTAAACATGAAGATGAAATTAAAGAGTATAGTCAACTAACGCTTTCTTCCTTATAAACGTTGCAGAGTTAATTAACATTTATTATTATGTTCATTCTAAAAATAAAGTTCATTAAAGGAAAGAGTAATACTCAGAGATTCAATTAAAGAAACAAGAGGTTTAAGATTTTGTCCGAGACATGAGATAAATTCAGTCCCAGAAAGAAACGTTTTAGATTCTATACAAGAGGTTAGATTTGAAATATATTTCAAAACACAAGAGGTTTGATATTTAATAAAACAGACAAAAGATTTAAGATTTACTTCAAAAGAAAAGAGGCTTGATATTCTGTTTGATAAAAAAAAGATTTCAGATTCACTTCTAAACAAGAGGTGTGAGATTATATTGATGAGACACGATGTTTAAGATTTAAGAGACTAGAGGTTTTAAATTCAGTCCGATTAACAAAGTTACTTAAAATTTATCTCAAGAAAAAAACGAGAATTAATATTCAGTCCAAAAGACATGAGGATTCAGATTAACTTCAAAAGATTCAGTTCAAGACAAAAGGTTTGAGATTAAATTAAAAGATTAGAGGATTGAAATTCAGTCCAAGAGAAAAAAATTGAGCTTAGTCCAAGAGACAAAAGATTTGAGATTAAGCTCAAGATCTTTAAGATTTACAGTAGTTGGAGAGACAAGAAATTTAAGATTTAGTTTAATTAAGACACAAGATGCTTGAGATTCAGTCTAAGAGGCAAGAGGTTTGAAATTCAGTCTAAAAGGCAAGAGGTTTGAATTTCAGTTCAAAAAACAAAGATTTAGGGATGTTGAAGAGGTACAAAAATATGAATTTAGTCTAAGAGACAAAAGGTTTGAGATTAAGTTTAAGAGATTAGATTTTTAAGATTTAGTTTAAGAGATAAGAGGTTTGAAAATTCATTCCAAGAATTCAGAATGAGATTGAGAATTGAGATTCAGATAAAGAAAAATAAGGTTTGAAATTCAATACAAGAAATAAGAGACCTGATATACAATTCGAGAAAAGAAATAAAGATTCAACTGACGAACAGATTCAAAAATGCTTAAATTTATCATAATTTTACATGCACCTCATCCATGGAGAGATCTGGAGTCCTCCTGTAAATATTATTATTATTATTATTATTATTATTATTATTATTATTATTATTATTATTATTATTATTATTATTATTATTATTATTATTATTATTATTATTATTATTATTATTATTATTATTATTATTATTATTATTATTATTATTATTATTATTATTATTATTATTATTATTATTATTATTATTATTATTATTATTATTATTATTATTATTATTATTATTATTATTATTATTTATTATTATTATTATTATTATTATTATTATTATTATTATTATTATTATTATTATTATTATTATTATTATTATTATTATTATTATTATTATTATTATTATTATCATTATTATTTTATTATTATTATTATTATTATTATTATTATTATTATTTATTTATTATTTTATTATTTTTTTTTTTATTATTTTTTATTATTAATTATTTTTTATTTTTTTATTTTTTTTATTTTTTATTATTTATTTTATTTTATTTTTTTATTATTATTATTATTATTATTATTATTATTATTATTATTATTATTATTATTATTATTATTATATTATTATTATTATTATTATTATTATTATTATTATTATTATTATTATTATTATTATTATTATTATTATTATTATTATTATTATTATTATTATTATTATTATTATTATTATTATTATTATTATTATTATTATTATTATTATTATTCAGTGGAGTGCTCTTGCCACTGATGGGAATAATCTCCGGCATCCGCGATAGGCTGGCCCAGCCAGCGGTATCCGCCGTGGGCCCTTGAAAACCCAAGGATCTTCCTCGAAAGATCCCACTGACAATACAAATGTCCTTCCTTTGGGAAGATGATTATTTATTTATTTATTTATTTATTTTTGTTATTTATTATTATTTAATGTTGTTTAACATATTATTATTATGAAAAAGGAAGATGAAATTTCGGTAAAAATAATAATAATAATAATAATAATAATAATAATAATAATAATAATAATAATAATAATAATAATAATAATAATAATAATAATAATACGATCTAAACTAATGTCCTTATTTCTTATCAATTTTAAAATACCTATAATATTATTCCTATTCTCTCTCTCTCTCTCTCTCTCTCTCTCTCTCTCTCTCTCTCTCTCTCTCTCTCTCTCTCTCTCTCTCTCTCTCTCTCTCTCTCTCTCTCTCTCTCTCTCTCTCTCTCTCTCTCTCTCTCTCTCTCTCTCTCTCTCTCTCTCTCTCTCTCTCTCTCTCTCTAAATGTCCCCATACCTTCCCTCCTCCCAGATTTTTAAATAAGTTCTATTCTTTGGAGGTAAAGGTCTTTTGTAAGGGCAGCAAACAAACGCACCTCGCGGGAGGCTTTGATCAAGGTAGGCTCTTTGATCTCATCTGTGAAAGTGCATTTGAGATTAAAGGCTAAAATACTGTAGATCAAAGTTCAGTCCTTGTCGTCATGGTTTTTATTTTACTGGAACACTTCTCTAGTTTTAGTAATATGTTGTGTAATATTATTATAATTATTATTATTATTATTATTATTATTATTATTATTATTATTATTATTATTATTATTATTATTATTATTATTATTATTATTATTATTATTATTATTATTATTATTATTATTATTATTAATTATTTTTTATTATTATTATTATTATTATTTTAAAATATTAAAATTTATTGTTTCATACATTCTATATTTATATACAAAGGTAAATATTTTATTATACACAAAATGTACATCAAAACTTATCAAATCTACTTTTACAAAAAATCAATTTAAAAACAATAATAGTAAATAGAATAAAATAATAATAATAATAATAATAATAATAATAATAATAATAATAATATATAATAATAATAATAATAATAATAATAATAATAATAATAATAATAATAATAATAATAATAATAATAATAATAATATTAATAATAATAATAATAATAATAAATAATGATAATTCGGATGATAATAATACTAATAAAAACAGTCACAACCGTCAACATTAATTGTCATTGTGACTAATACCTAAGGAAATTGTTAATACCTAATAATTGTGACTAATTAATTATTTGGGACTAATACATAAGGAAGATATAAGTACATAATTTCTCTTTAGTATTTCAATAATGAGTATTTTTTATAGCTTTTCTAAAAGACCCTAGAGTGGGTGATTGCTGATAGTTTATAGGAATACTGTTCCACTCATACATACCCTTGTATGAGATAGCTCTCCTAGATTTAGTTAGAAAGTATTTCGCTTTGTCTAATATCAAGGATTTTGTACTACGGAGATTAATAGTTCTTGCAGTTTAGTTCTGTATTATTATTAGGTTAATTAGAAGTTGATTCGCGCTTTCATTTATGACTTTAAAGTCGTGTCTGCTTAGAGAGAGTATAGACATCCTGAAGTTTCAGTATAGAAAAAACTTTTGAAAAAGTGGGATTGTATGTTATAATAATAATAATAATAATAATAATAATAATAATAATAATAATAAATATAATAATAATAATAATAATAATAATAATAATAATAATAATAATAATTTAATTTCAATAAACTCTACAGTGGCACAAACGGTAGGGTGATTAACTCAAGTGCTTGAAGGCACCGGTTCGATCTCACTTGCGGATTCTAGATATGCGAGGATACTACCTAGAAAAGTTCCTATATTTATGATATCTAGCTTGTGGTTAAAGTATGGTGATTTACCTCAAGTTGTAGGATGAATTGTAGTATCTGACAACCACTAAAGGAAACTCCTCAAGTAGAGTATATCTGAAACCACTAATCAATCCCTTCAAATAGTATACATCTGAAACTACTAAATTAATCTCCCCATATAGGGTATATCTGAAATCAGAGAAACAAGCCATTAAAGCAAGCAGCACAAATAGGGTACAAGTAATCTGGACACAGAAGGTACATCTGATACCACTAAATTAAACTTCACAGATAAGATATTAAGCTCTCAGATAAGGCGGAAAGAAATGAAGCTACTATATAGAACAAATTCCTTATAATACTGAGACAATTTAGAACCAAACCAAATGAGTTAAACGAATGTGGAATATGCCTTACACAGCTACCCCTTGCAAAGGTGGATATTAGAGTCTTTCGTTTTAACGACTAATTCGCTGTCACCAACTCACTCCAGTTTCATTCTACCAGTCAGTTGTTGCGTTACAGTCTTTAAACTGTCGTTATTGCTATTACAATGTAAGTTTACTTCTGTATTCTACAGTAGCATACCTTCCCCACTGAATATGTTGCTCTTATAATACCAAAATACAAAAACTGTCTTATTTTTGATTTTAAGCAATTGTTCAATTTCTTAGAATTTAGGAAAAATATGAAATCATTGTGCTTAAAATGTAATTTTACTTCTCCATAAGAAAGACTTTTTATCTGTTGTTCAAATTCGAAATAGTAAAACACTTTATGTATGCACTGCAAAATTCCAACAAATTAATGATATTAATGACAAAAATATTGCTACTATAGTATGAAGTTTACAAATTTAAAGATATCAAAACATAGCACACGAACATTTGTCTACAAGAAGCCTAGCTCTTAGTACCCCCGACCCATGAGTGGTGATAAGGAAATAGTTCGTTTTACTTTTGTAGACAGTATACAATATAAAAAGCACTGCAAACCATAGTACTACCAACAAATTTTTTCTATTATTAAGAAATAAAGTAGTGAAGCTCCTTTACCAAACTTAATAATGATAATATAATAATACTAATAATAATACTAATAATTAATAATAATAATAGTAAATTTATATAATACTAATAAAAATAATAATAAATTAAATATTATAATAAAAATAATAATAACAATAGTAAAAATTAATAATATATATAGCAAACTTTTTATGAATAATAATAATAATAATAATAATAATAATATAATAATAATAATAATAATAATAATAATAATAATAATAATAATCCAGGAGAATAGGAAAGAATACAATGATATATTTGAAGAGTTGAAACGCGGGACAGTGTCAGCAGATTTATGTACTTCATTTTGCATTTCAACACAAAACAAATCATTATCATGAAAAGAGTGAAAATTAATTAAATCCAACAGAGGCTCAACTTAATTACATGCATGTCACACACACATAATATATATATATATATATATATATATATATATATATATATATATATATATATATATATATATATATATATATATATATATAGTGTCAGTGTGTGTTGAAACAACGTTCCTTTTTTTGTTCTGCCTTCAATAGCGTAAGCCATTGCATGATTGTGTTTCCTTCTAAGAATACAATATTCTGCAAGTCTGTTAAGCAACCAATATATATATATATATATATATATATATATATATATATATATATATATATATATATATATATATATATATATATATATATTATATATATATATATGATATATATATATATATCATGCGGGTTATGAGACGCATAATTGTTGACGACAGTACCAGTGGGAATCTTTGAGTTCAAGGAATTGGTTCATTATTTTCAGATAATCCTTCTTATGGAAGTCTGTTAAAATCTCTTTTTGAGTAATTACAAGAGAGCACGAGCGGGTTCACGCACACACACAGACAAACAGATTGACATATTACACACACACACACACACACACACACACACATACACATATATATTATATATATATATATATATATATATATATATATATATATATATATATATATATATATTATATATATATATATATATATATAAATATATATCAGGGGCGACTCGTGACCTGGTTGCAAGTAGATATTGTACAACTGTTATATTTTATTTGTTCAAACTTCTAATTAATTTTTTTAATATTATTAAATATTTAATAAATTAATTGCATTTTATTATAATAACACTCAAATGAAGCGTTTTTTAATGTAAAAAGTTATTCAAAACTAATGAAAAATTTTGCAAAAAATCTGCAAACGCATGATTAATGTATTACGTGTGAGAAGAGTTTGTATGCACAAAATCGAGCTCGAGTACTTTCATACCACCAATATTGTTTGCCGGCATATAGCAAACATATTTTGAAAGGAGTTTTGCATAAAGTTTTTCGTAACATTTTATGTTATAATTTAGTTAATGACTGAAGTGACAAGTTATAATGTGAATTATTTGCGATGCCTTAATTAATTTTAATATTGTAGTTCAATTAATTAACACTTCTAAAATGTGAAAAGTGCCTAATAATAAGGGGATTTAAAATATTAAAATATTTTAATTAGTTAGTTTGTAATTTGAAACGTTAATTATATTGAAAAAAAAAATTATTTTAAGTCATAATGAACAGGATCAAAAAGGTTAATCAAAAAGAAATTTTTGTAAATTAAATTATATATATATATATATATATATATATATATATATATATATATATATATATATTATATATATATATATAAGGGTAATAAGGATGTTGACATGATTCCTTATTTACTTGTAAGTCAATTAGTATGTTATAAATGTTCGAATAAAGAATTTACAGATGATCAGTGTGAAAATTGTGGTACGAAACGTACAGAGGTATTTTATTTGAATATGGATATTGAGACATAGTGAGATCGATGCCCTGTAGATAAATTGATTAATTGTTTATTGCATTTTTCTGAAGCTCGCCCTAAAACGCAAATAATTGTAGTCGCACATAACGGTGAAAAATTCGATTCTCAATTGTATATAGTAAATTGTTAGCTAGACCTGGTGCTGATGCAATATCTAGTAATACCGTAAAACGGGGTACGAAAATAATTTCTATGACTACTCAACATAACATTACATTTAAAGATACACTGTTGTACATGCCGTGTGCCTTAAAGAAATTACCAAATGCATGGGAATTACTGGGGATTTAGCGAAAAGTTTCTACACTTAAAATTTTCTAAATAGAGATACAGCTAATTATGTAGGTCGCATCCCTGTTCGTGATATGTTTGGAACTGGTGAATTTTATTATTCGTTTGCTAATAGAGACTATGGTATTAAAGCTGACTGCACTAAATATTGTGTGCAGGATGTAAATATTCTGAGAAAGAGTTTGGAAAAGTTTAGAAAAATGTTCATGGACATGCTTAGGATTGACTGTCTGACAGAATGCTGTACTATAGGTTCCCTTTGCTTTAGAATTTTTAAAAGCCATTTCATGAAACCTGACACCATAGCTCATATTGGTCGTGAAAGTTCAAAACATTATTCATATGAAGATATACGATGGCTAGTGCTTATGGAGAAGTACACTGGTCAATCTATTGGGAATGTCAGAAATGGTGGCGAGGGCGTATTCAAACTACGTAATAAATGTGCGTTTACAGACGGGTATGCTGAAGTCCTTGTCCAATTAACGGTGAAGAGTTTTTAAGTATTAAAAATATAGAAATTGATGATGAACTGAAACAGAGAAATAAAAAAATATGGAGTGAAATGGAAGCAGCAGGACCTGTTGAGAAGAAGAGAATAATCTATTTGTTCCATGGATGTATCTAGTATGGTCATCAGGACTGTGAGAAAGGTAAAACTGACCATCAAGGTCTTTCGAATCTTGATAGGCGTCATACAACTAAGCAGCAAGAAGCCT
>SEYY01019738.1:37500-42500 GCA_009176605.1 Armadillidium nasatum
TGAACATGTATTAGCCTCATGGAGTCATTACCTGTTGTATGTAGTCAAACTGCTGCAATCAGAAAGTGCATCATCAGAGATTCACGACCTTCATTTAAATGTTTATGTAAACATATGATTAAAGTTCATGCAGGAATTTTTATTATTTATTTCCTTATTAATTATGAATTATTAATTATTTTCATTATTAATTATTATTTGGGGGAGGGGGGCTGGTATTATTATTATTATTATTATTATTATTATTATTATTATTATTATTATTATTATTATTATTATTATTATTATTATTATTATTATTATTATTATTATTATTATTATTATTATTATTATTATTATTATTATTATTACATTATTATTATTATTATTATTATATTATTATTATTATTATTATTATTATTATTATTATTATTATTATTATTATTATTATTATTATTATTATTATTATTATTATTATTATTATTATTATTATTATTATTTATTATCAATTATTATTATTATTATTATTATTATTATTATTATTATTATTATTATTATTATTATTATTATTATTATTATTATTATTATTATTATTATTATTATTGATCAAGAAGGAAAGCGATTGAAATTAGGAAAAATAATAAGACTTATTTGTGCAAAATAAAGAAAAACAAGAAAAAAAAATTAACCAAATCCTTTCCCAATCCTTTGTAATCAGTCTATTCAGAGCCACTTCAAATTACAAATTCATTATATATATATATATATATATATATATATATAATATATATATATATATATATATATATATATATATATATATATATATATATATATATATATATATATATATATATATATGTATATATATATATATATATATATATATATATATATATATATATATATATATATATATATATATATATATATATATATATATATATATATATATATATATATATATATTATATATATATATATATATATATATATATATGTGGTGTGAGGTGTGTACGTGCGTGTGTGTGCGTGTGTACGCTCAGAAATGTCTTAATAAAGGGAGGGTAAAATTAGCGAATTATTATTATTATTATTATTATTATTATTATTATTATATTATTATTATATTATTGTATTATTATTATTATTATTATTATTATTATTATTATTATTATTATTATTATTATTATTATTATTATTATGCGAGGGGTTGATTCAGAAGCAGAGACAAGATGAAGGTAAAAATGATTGCATTCAAACTAATAATAACTGTTACTGAAATGGCTTGTCCTAAGAATCTTATGGTGGGTGGAAGGATTTAGGAGAAAGAACAAAGAAGAAATGTGAAAGAATGGCATAAAACTAAAGTTAATAATTATTTCATTAAGATATACGGAACTGAAGTAATGTTGGGTTCAAACTCTGATATGTAAATTGAAAATGAGAGGTATGCGAGGTAGAAAAAGACAAAGTATATGAGGCTAGCTTTCTTCAAATTATTTAATTTTAGATTGGTCAAATCGTTTCAATTAATATTAAGTTTAACCTGATCCTTGTTGCTCAAATACATTTCTAATTCGATTTAGTTAAACTTAGCTTAAAAAGATTTATTTGTTGACAATCTTGCATATTGTAAAATGACCAGCATGTGAAATTTTGTGGATACACCTGAGGTAAAGAAATTACCAAGACATTTTGTGACAGTAGCAGCAGTAATAGTAGTAGTAGTAGCACATACTGTGACTGGCTAAAGTTTTTTTTCTATTTAGTATAAATGTTATTCTTTAAAACATTCTCAAAACATATCAATTATTTTTTCCATCTATTAAAACAATTACTCAGCTCAACAAGGCCCAAAAACCTTGTCCTTAGTCCTCTATACAAAATCAAAATAATAAACATTTCCCTCGAACATTAATCTGACTCCGGTTTTCTATGCAATTACCATCAACATTAAGAATCTTCAAACCTTTCTTACTAACAATGGAAATGGAAATTTTTTAAATTGAAATTCTTAAAATAAATAAAAATCTACTTTTAAATGAAAAAACATTCTTTCAATTCAATAATAATAATAATAATAATAATAATAATAATAATAATAATAATAATAATAATAATAATAATAATAATAATAATAATAATATTAATAATAATAATAATAATAATAATAATAATAATAATTAAAAATAATAATAATATAATAATAATAATAATAATAATAATAATAATAATAATAATAATAATAATAATAATAATAATAATAATAATAATAATAATAATAATAATAATAATAATAATAAATAATAATAATAATAATAAATAATAAAATAATAACATCATTAGAATAAGCTAATTACATAATAATAATAATAAAAATAATAATAATAATAATAATAATAATAATAATAATAATAATAATAATAATAATAATAATAATAATAATAATAATAATAATAATAATAATAATAATAATAATGATAATAACATAATAAATAATAATAATAATAATAATAATAATAATAATAATAATAATAAAAATAATATAATAATAATAACATGAGTATAAAATAAGTTAATTAAAAATCCTCATCAAATGAGAGTCTCCAATAATAACATTATTATAAAAATTGAATCTTCAGTAATCTTCAATAATAATGTCAATATATATATATATATATATATATATATATATATATATATATATATATATATATATATATATATATATATATATATATATATATATATATATATATATATATATATATATATATATATATATATATATATATATATATATATATATATATATATATATATATATATATATATATATATATATATATATATATATATATATATATATATATATATATATATATATTATATATATATATATATATATATATATATATATATATATATATATATATATATATATATATATATATATATATATATATATATATATATATATATATATATATATACTATATATATATATATATATATATATATATATATATATATATATATATATATATATATATATATATATATATATATATATATATATATATATATATATATATATATATATATATATATATATATATATATATATATTGTAAAAGTTAGCCCCTGAACCCTATTGTAGACTAGTTTTATATGTTAAGAGCCCAGTTGCTAATTACAGAATAAAAATAAGGTGAGATAAACAAATTCCTGATCTTGGTGGATTCAATAAAAGAGGAATGCTTTTTGATATTTATTATACAAATAGGAAATAATATTTACAATTAATGGACATTTGGTAAGCGTGACAATGAGCGAATCTTAAGGATTTATACAATATTAAATTTCAATAGACATTATATGTATATCATAAGTTATTGTAAATATACAAACTATCTCTAGCATATAAACTGAGTCGAACAATGTTTCATCTCAGTGAGGCTGGAATGTACAAAGTTACAATTCCCTTAAGGTATAGGATAAGGCTATCTCCTCGTCCAAGAGTCCCTACTCTTTTTGTATACCTCTCCTCTATAGTCAAAGTACTATATTATATGTTTGCCGAATGATTCAAAGTAATCATTTTAGGCTAACCTAGAGAGAGAAGAGAACAAACTTTCTCTTCTTAGAAGATCAATCTATCTTCTGTTTCTTAGAAAGTCAAAGTACTTTCGATGTTAAGAAAGTCAAGGTACTTTCTATTCTGATTGTCTAAAACTAACTACATTTCCTTTTATAGGTTCAGAGTTTAACCTCTCTACCAAATAATAATAATAATAATAATAAATAATAATAATAATATAGGCATCCGCATCCGCATTTTCCGCAAAATTCAACATCCGCATCCGCATCCGCACTTCCAAAATTCAACATCGCATCCGCATCCGCACTTCTCCAAAAATTCGCATCCGCAAATTAGAAAATATGACATCCGATATATCACTAATATAAATATATATATATATATATATATATATATATATATATATATATATATATATATATATATATATATATATATATATATATATATATATATATATATATATATGCGAATTGTAGATCAAAGTGAGGGTGAAGAGAGAACTATCGGATTGGTTTAGCATAGGAACTGGTTTGAGACAGGACTGTGTAATATCGCCATGGTTATTTAATCTATTGATGAATGGTTTACTTAAGAAAAATGGAGAGAGAAGGGAAGAGTATTACGTTGAGAAATATGGAGGGTGAATGTGAAGTGAATGTTTTACTTTTTGCAGATGATGCGGCATGTGTTGGTGGCAGAATCTGGAGAAAAGATGAGAATACTTGTGAGAGAGTTTGAAGGGAAATGTGCAAACACGAGATTGAAATTCAATCCAGCGAAGAATAAAGTTATGAGGATTGGAGGTGGGGATGAGGAAATGTGGAGGGAGGAATTGGTTTGTAGAAGTGTGAGAATGGAAACTTGAGGAGGTGAATGAATTCAAATATCTAGTAATGTTGGGTGGAAGGTAAGGGTGGGACGGAAAAAGGAATAAAGAACAGAACAGAGTGGTAGAAGGAATGAAAGTATTGGGGGGCCTAAGAAAAGTATGGAAGAAAGGAAAAATTTCGAAAGAAATAAAGATAAGAATGTTTGAATGTATGTGTTCACCTTCTGTATTGTATGTGTGTGAAACATAGACGATAAGTGCTCGGTCGAGAAAAAGTTTCAATGTCTTTGAGATGAAAGATTTGAGAGCGATATATAAATTGAGAAGGATTGATAGGATTAGAAATGAAAGAATAAGGGAGATGTGTAAATGGAAGAAGGGTGTAATTGATAGAGAGGAGGAGGATGTGCTAAAATGGTTTGGACATATGTGAAGAATGAAAGAGAACAGAATGGTTGGCAAGGTACGTAGATCCGATGTAGATAGGGGAAGGGTAGGGGGAGGGGAAGGCCGAAGTGGAGATGGATGGATGGAGTGAGAGTGATTTTGATGGAAGGAATTTGAGTTTAGACGAGGGTAGAAGAT
>SEYY01019738.1:45000-52500 GCA_009176605.1 Armadillidium nasatum
TATAGGAATGATAGAGTTACCCTTCTTCCTTTTTGGGCTATAAAAGCCGTTTCCTATTGGTCCACACACTTCCTAAGGATTTAGGTGCGCCTTATAGAACGAACAGAAACTGACGAATAGAACAGTTTTTTCCTAAATTTTTAGAAAAGTAATATTTAGTAAAAAGGTAAAAAGTACGATTTTTTTTCTTTAAAGATAAATAAAATTTAATGAAAATTTTAAGGCTTATCCATTAGTTTGAAATGTGTGGTGATTCCATCTAATGATCAGAAAATAAGTAAATATTCTCGCATGTTATTATTAAAATTGTATTTCTGAAAATATCACAGAGGGAAGTTGGTAAGAAATAATAAAAATAGATCTGAAGCGAAAACTGAACTTCCTCAAGAGGAATAAGGGGTGATCCACAGTCAAGATTCTTTAAAATTCTTCAAGATTGTTAAAGCGAAGTGTTCAATGAATCGTGTCCCAATAGTTAGTTCTTCTGCTACAAAAAATTGAAGTAGGCAGTTTCTATCTTCAACGGTCACGTGACGTTAACAAAGATGGAGAAGTTAGGCCAAGGTCTTCTTTTAAAATAAGTACCATTTGGTAAACATTCTTCCTTGAAGAGATTTGAATGAAAATTATTACGGATAATTAATTTGTTTTAAATGAAATAAATTAAATATTCGGAATTTCGTTGGTTCCAATGTTTTTAATCATGGTTGCCTCCAAAGTCTTTTTAAAATCGTCTTTTAATTAACACATACATTATCTTATATTCCAAAATATTTCCTTTATTATATTAATTAA
Organism: Armadillidium nasatum; assembly: GCA_009176605.1. Lineage (NCBI taxonomy): Eukaryota > Metazoa > Arthropoda > Malacostraca > Isopoda > Armadillidiidae > Armadillidium > Armadillidium nasatum. Next base: position 45,796 of record SEYY01019738.1, read on the forward strand.
TTAAATGAATGATTAAATTAGATTTAATATTTATATATATATATATATATATATATATATATATATATATATATATATATATATATATATATATATATATATATATATATATATATATATATATATATATATATATATATATATATATATATATATAGTCACAGGGAATAAGTTATGTCGAAAATGGCCAAAATGAGTTAAGTGCACCGTGATTATTCTCCCAAGCCCTCTGCCCACTGTGATGAAGTTTGTAACTCAGGGCTCTAATACTTTACAAGTTATAAAGATGTGGGTTTCTTGGTATCTCGTAAAATGGTGCGTGTTCTCGGTTAAATCAACTTACTATACTTCAGAGAGGCATCAATCACGGGAAACAACGAGACAAGTCGAATTACCATAGTTTTTTCAAAGTGTCTGTGTGGACAACAAACTGCATTTAACCATTTATTAACTGTGATAGACTATTCCATGTAAAGTGGCTGTTCTCGGTTAAATCAACTTGCTCAACTTTAGAGGGGCATCATTCATGGGAACAACAAGGTAAGTCGAATTCCTAATTCTGAATTTTTGTATTCAGAATAATGTTCAATTTTTGCATTGTATTCCGAGTTGACATATTTGTATTTAAAAATTATCTTATATTCGTTAATTATTTTTCATTGTATTCAATAAATTTGCATTGTTTTCGCAAATAATTTTGTAATAAAAGTTTTCTAATTGCTATTTTTTTTAATTATTATTATTTTTTTAAGTTTCATTCTCTAATTTGTAACTGTTAACTATTTGTAACTATTATTTAAAAAACACAAGATCCTAATAGAAAAAATTAACATTAAAAAATAAAAAAATAACGAAGAAAATACTGTTAGTATCATAAAAAGGTATGGTGAATAATTAGGTAAGTGTGATTAAATACCATACCATAATTATTAAGTATGGTGAATAATTTGTTTTTTTCTGGTGAACAATTAGGTAACTACAGGAAAATCGCAAAAGGGTTTCAGTAAATTAATTATTCTTCAAACCATTATATTTAGAAACTCATTTGAGTCACACTGATGTCAAACTAAATTTATTTTTTTAAAAAAACTGGATTTACAGGAATAGTTCAAAGGTAGAAAAAGTGCTGACCTTATCAACTTATTTCTGTGCCCATATATATATATATATATATATATATATATATATATATATATATATATATATATATATATATATATATATATATATATATATATATATATATATATATATATATATATATATATATATATATATATATATATATATATATATATATATATATATATATATATATATATATATATATATATATATATATATATATATATATATATATATATATATATATATATATATATATATATATATATATATATATATATATATATATATATATATATATATATATATATATATATATATATATATATATATATATATATATATATATATATATATATATATATATATATATATATATATATATATATTATATATATAATACATTAAAATTAATTTAGTCAGTATCAGAAAATTCATAGATAGGGAAATAAGATAACGTATGAATAGAATGAAAAGTTTCTAAATACTCTGGAGGCATCCATAATTAAAAGAGCCCAAACTAACTGCTTTGTCCTCCATGTTATTTTTTTTTTTAGTATAACGTAACCATTCAAGATTTTCACAGTGGAAATTAAAGAGAAATTTCTATCTTTAATTTTTGTTCCAGTGATTGGAACACTTCGCTTGAAGATTATTTAAATAATCTTCACCGTTGTACACACCCAATGTAGTCTGTGAAGTGAAATGTTAATTATTTTCAGTATCTGTTACCAATAGATACTAGTATTATCTTCAAAATGAATAGTGTTTTAAACCAATTGAATAATAAGTTTTCAAGAAGTGCTTTTGAAGACAAATTAAAAATTAAAAAGCTTTTAAAGCCTTTCCTAAACTTAAAATAGAAGTTATAAACTCTAGGGAAGATTTTAGTTCCTGAAATTACCACTTGAATCTCTTAATTACGTTACAGAAAATGTAATGGATCAGACCAATGCAGAATACTGTTTAAATAACGACTCCAATGGCATCAGTTGAAGCTGATAGATGCTTTTGAAGGTTAAAAAGGATCAAAACTGCTATTCGAAGCATAAGGAAAGACTGATTGAATGCATACGTTACGTTTGCAACTGAAAGAGACGTTATCCACATTTCATCTTTTGAAAATAATAGGACAGACTTTTTTGTAAGTCAAAACATGAGACCTGATTTTTTCTACAAAGTTTAAATTTACAAATTTAATTATAAAGTTAGTAATTATATTCAGCATTTTTAGGAGGAAGAATGAGACGAGAGACTTCTGAAGAGCAGTGTTCACTATAATAGCAATAGTAGAGAGAGAGAGAGAGAGAGAGACGTAAAAATTCGACGGGCAGAAGAAGACTGGAGAGAATTAGTGAAAGCTGAAAGTTGATTAGCCGAAAAGCTCTAGACTAAACATTTTCTTGGAAGGTATATGAATAGAATCCCCAAATATGTGTGAGGCGTATTCCATATAGGGACGAACAACTCCCTTATAAACAGCAGCAACTGGGGTGGCTAAAAAAAATTACGATTGCTCCTCTGAACACCCATACTATTAGAAGCTTGTTTAGAATGAGAATTAATGGGATATTTCCAAGAAGATCACCAGAAAAAGAAAATCCAAGAATATTAAAGAAAGAAGAAGTTTTGAATTGAGTGTTTTCGAAAAAGACTTCATAGTTGTGTGGAAGGTTGTGCTGAGTAGAGAGATTTAGTAATCGAGTTTTTAAGGCCTTGAAAACGATTATGTTTTCTCTGCTCCAATTTGAAATACGAGATAGATCAGAGGTCAGTTGCTCCAGGGTCACTCACCTTGCTTCAATTGCTTGCATCTCCTTGTTGGGAGGGGCGTCTTTCAAATTAAAAAGAGTAATAAAAGATGGAGTTATCGGCATAGGAGTTTGAAGGTGATGAAATAACAGAAGAAAGTTCATTAATGGAAAGTAGAAAAAGTGTTGGGGTAGGACAGAACCCTAAGAAGAAACATGACTATTTATAGATTTAAAGGATGATCGGTGGCCGTTTACAACAGCCTCTATAGAATGACCGGAAAGGAAATCAGAGAAAAGACCACAGAGAGAAGGATAAATTACGAAAGAGGGAAGTTTAGAAATCAAAGCTTTGTGTCAGACCCTATCGAAAGCTTTCAATATCTCCAACGCGACAGCAAAATATTCACTGAAATACCGAAGAACAAAGAACCAGGAGTCAGAGAGAAAGGAAAGTAGATCACCATAGAGCATTTTTTACGAAAGCCATACTGGCGATAAGAGATTAGATTAGAAGAATTGAGATGACTTCCAAATCTTCATGTTAAGGTTAGATTCGAAAGCTTTAGAAAGAACGGAGACGGTAGTTATAGGGTTGAATGGGTCCCCCTCTTTCGTCACAAGTTGAATGAACGTACGTTTCCAGCAAGAAGGAAAAGTAGAAAGACAGTGAAGAAATAGTATACCAAGGCAGGGTGAAAGCTCCAAATCACAAGTTTTTAAAATAATCGGAGGGTTATCATCAGGACAGTGGGCCTTCTTAGTGTTGTGCCGAGAACACAAGAACAAGCAGATTTGAACCAAGGTTTGGTAGGTATAGTAATAGGAAAGAAAATTGAATGTATGCCTCCAGCCGAGGGACCCCTTCATCGAAAACAATAACCATTCCATGGGAAATCAGAAAAGTACAACAACAAGTCAGATCAGTTGACGACACCGAAGTCCCAGAAACGTCTCCTCACCATAGACGGGGGCCATTATTGTGGAAGATTCGAAGAGACAGAATAAGATACAGAGATAAGAAGGTGATCGGATGAACCAAGAGAAGGAAAAAATTGTGTAAGGAGAAGGATAAGAACTTCGGAAAAGATCAAGTATGTTGGACTCATCACCAAGATGGTCAGGGTTATGGGTAGAGAGATGCATACTAATTTGGAGAGTTTACATAGTCAAGGAATTTTTTATAGTCAGTAGAATTAAATGATAAATTGACAGAGCAGATGAATTTAGTTGTAGAAATCCAAGAAAGCTTAAACCATAAAATAGAATATTCAGAAGACTCCAAATTAGATACACGAGAACAGACAACCTCGTTATACACATATGCGCAACATCCGACTTTAGCTGGAAATTGAGGAGAGAGAAGGTAGGAGGTAACAGAATAGGTTTTGCTGTCAGAGTTTCAGTTAACAACAGGAGATGGGGTTTAGAAGAAGAGAGGTGGTGTTTTAAAAAGTGGAAATTAGACAAGAGACTGTGAACGATTATAGAAATAAAAAAGATAATTCGAACTAACCAATGACCACAAACGATCTATAGGAAAGATTAATTATCGCGTATTTGTTTAATGGAACGAATCAAATCGAAGGGACGCTTCTTCTTCTTCTTCTTCTTCTTCTTCTTCTTCTTCTTCTTCTTCTTCTTCTTTTTCTTTTTCTTTTTCTTTTTCTTTTTCTTTTTCTTTTCTTTTTTTCTTCTTCTTCTTCTTCTTCTTCTTCTTCTTCTTCTTCTTCTTCTTCTTCTTCTTCTTCTTCTTCTTCTTCTTCTTCTTCTTCTTCTTCTTCTTCTTCTTTCTTTTTTCTTTTCTTTTTTTCTTTTTCTTCTTTTCTTTCTTTTTCTTTCTTTCTTCTTCTTTTCTTTCTTCTTCTTTTTTCTTCTTCTTCTTTTTTTTTTTTTTTTTTCTTCTTCTTTCTCTTCTCTTCTCTTCTTTCTTCTTCTTTCTTTCTTCTTCTTTTCTTCTTCTTCTTCTTCTATTATTATTATATTATTATTATTATTATTATTATTATTATTATTATTATTATTATTATTATTATTATTATTATTATTATTATTATTATTATTATTATTATTATTATTATTATTATTATTTTTATTATTATTATTATTATTATTATTGACTCTTATACATCTGTATTTCAACGTCATTATGAACTTCAAAATATTTATATAAAACATATAATACATCCTTTGTTTGCTTTCTCTGCACTACACAAAAAACTGATCAAACAGTTTACGAAATAAAATAATAATAATTTGCAATGCATAAACCGGGCCGTTGAGTCCTTCATACAAAGGGACGCGAGTGAAGACGACGATATTACCTTTTTGATTGTTTACTAAAAGACGCACGCAAGACAAAACAACTTATAATAAAAAACGTCTTTATAAATATTTCAAAACGTTTTCAAACGTAGTGAAGGTTTCGGAGTAGGTCAAAGGGCATCTTAATAGAAAATTTATGGAAGAGGAAGGAATAAGATTTTATTTTGTGTGTGCATGTGTGTGTGTATTTCACCCTCCCTCACTTCCCCTCCTCCCTTTTTGGAGGGAAAGAGATTGACGGACAAGGAGGAAAGAATGAAAAGGGAGGAAGAAGATTATATCCTAAATAAATTTGTTGAAGAAGGTCTTTGTGTAAACAAAGGAAAAACATTACAAATTCCAACCATTTTTCTCACGGGATTTTAAACCCAAAATTGCTTCGAGATTTAATTTTAATGGGGATCGACGATACCAATAAAAATAAGGGAGAAAAAATCTTCCAAAAGATTTCGAAAACAGTTTTTAAAATATCCATATATATATTTACTAATATATTTCGACCGCTACTGGTGGAATTCATTAATGGGTAATGTAATTAAAGAAATATATAGTTTCCTAATAACCAATAAATGGTAGCATAGGTTAGGGAGAGTCACCAGAAACTTACTCCCTCCCACGTCCCCATCCCCTCCAAATTGGTAGTGTAGGTTAGGTAGAGTCACCAGAAACTAACTCCCTTTCACTCCCCCACCCCCTCCAAATTGGTAGTGTAGGTTAGGTAGAGTCACCAGAAACACTCCCTCCCACGCCCCCACACCTTCCAAATTGGTAGTGTAGGTTAGGTAGAGTCACCAGAAACACTCCCTCCCACGTCCCCACCCCCTCCAAATTGGTAGTGTAGGTTAGGTAGAGTCACCAGAAACACTCCCTCCCACGCCCCCACCCCCTCCAAATTGGTAGTGTAGGATAGGTAGAGTCACCAGAAACTCACTTACTTCCACCCCCCAACCTCCTCCAAAATTGAATTAAAATAGATCATATTACCATAAGTGAATAAATATATAAATTTTATATTTTTTCAAATAAAGATTATCCCACTCTTTAATCGAAGGGAAACCTTCCTAAAAGGTTCCTTTCAAGGGATCAAACTTGGGATCTCAATTTAGTCAAGAGTCCAGAACGATATCACATAAGCTACACAAAATTTTCCCAACCGGGGTGAACACTGTATTGACCCCCAGGGAACTACAAAAGCTTTGATGGGGTTCTGAAGAAAGAAAGAATGTCTATTTTATTTAGAAATATTATATGGGGGTGATCCACATACGCAAGGTTAGGATTCAGGGGGGTCCACATAAAAAAAAAAAGGATGTAATCCCTAAGCTACCCAAACGTTTTCATCATCTGATGGTTAACAATCTAGGTTGACGAATGCTTACTTGTTTTCTAATGACGGAATATACACTGATAACTGTTCACGTTCCTCCATCTCCCCAACCCTACAAACACTCCTTTAATGGCAATACCTCCAATAGTATATATATATATATATATATATATATAT
>SEYY01019738.1:57500-62500 GCA_009176605.1 Armadillidium nasatum
ATCTATTGGCTATAAAAACTTCTTAGAGAGTTTTGATGTGTGCATAACAGAAAACAGGTTATATGCCCTTACTTGACCAGGTGTCGAAATTTTTTTTTCCAATTTTGAAAAATTCACACATTCGGACAAAAAATTAAAAAAAAATATGGATTGGACGTCTTTGAAAATTGGATATTGTTTAGAGGAGGGATAGATCTAAAACTTTTATTTAAAACACTTTTAAAATCTATTTGTCTGATTCGAGATACAGCTTATCGAAAATGGCCGAATTTTCGACGAAATTTCAAATTTTCCAAATTTTGAGAGGCTGTATCTCGAATCAAACAATTAGTTTTTAAAAGTGTCCTAAATAAAAGTTTTAGATCAATCCCTCCTCTAAACAATATCCAATTTTCAAAAACATTCAATACAGGGATTTTTTTTAAGAAATTTTTTTCTCCGGAAGGGTATATATTTTTCAATTTTTTTTTCAAAAAAAAAATTTGAACTTCTATAATCAAAGACTATCCGTACTATTCCCAAATGTTCTCTTTTAATATTGTAGAAATTGGGGCTAAGAATGTACAGGGGAGTTTTTGGATCATTCTGACCACTATTTTACTACTTCTATTTAATCTCTTTTTGAATTTTGACCCCCTATAACTACTAAACCGTCAGAAACTCAGAAAAACGTCAAAAATCGAATGTTAATTAATTTAAAAAATGCATATACAATGTAAATTTCAGCTCAATAGGTCAAATAATAAACCAAAAGTCTTGAGAATGGATCCTGCCCATAAATGAACTTCTAAGAGACAGGATTCTGAGACTGATTCCAAATTTCTTCACATCCCCACCCAGATGTTTACTTTTCATAGGGGTGTACTCCCTGCCTGGAGTGTGTCTTCACACTCCTAGGGCAGTTCCACTCATACAGTTCTCCTTGTAATGTGGAGTCTAGGGATTATCGTTTTATCGGAACTAACTCTGATTAACATTCTGAAACAACTTTCTATCTTCGAATTTTGTTTTCACTCTTCTTATATTACCTCTGTTGGTGCATCTCCATACCCGTATCTCTGACCGCCTTGGTGATGAGCACAACATACTTGATCTTTTCCTAACTTTTTATCCTTCTCCTTACACTCTTTCCTCCTCTGGGTTTATCCGATCACTTTCTTATCTCTGTGTCTGGTCTTGTCTCTTCTAGTCTTCCTCAGGAACGGTCCATACTTTCGGAGAGGAGATGTTTCTGAGATTTCGGTGTTACAAACTCGTCTGACTTGCCGTTGTATTGCATGGAATGATTACTGTTTCCTTAAGAGGGGTCCCTCTGAGTGTGCAGAGCGCATAACCTAGGTGATTCTCTCTGGCATGGAGGAGTACATTCCCTATTCTTTGCCTTCTACTAAACCTAACAAACCTTGGTTTGCCTCTACTTGTTCTTGTTTTATAAAAGCAGGGATGGTGCCTTCGGGACTAACTCACTCAACTTATATTTCATCCTGGATTCCAGCAAAATCCGTAACACTAAAAATTTATTTCTCAGTTTAAAATGGAAAAATCTTTTTGGTCCTATTTCCTTGCACCCTTTCTGGCATTTTGCAAAAATATTCCTACTCCTTCAACCCCTTTAAGCTTATTTATAGCTAAAATTACAATTTCTTCTAAAGAAGGCGTGTGGTTCTGATGGTATTTCCTTCTGTGGTTCAAAAAAATTGTGCTTCCGAGCTTGCACCCTGCCTTCGTAAACTATTTCGTCTGTCTCTCTACTTCAACCTTCCCTTCCTACTGGAAACGTGCTCATTAAGCCTGTGCCGAAGAAGGGGGATCCCTCTCAACCCTCCAACTACCGTCCCATTTCTTTGACCTTTATACCTTTATAAAGTTTCTCTCTAAAGTTTTCGAATCTCTCTCATATATATATATATATATATATATATATATATATATATATATATATATATATATATATATATATATATATATATATATATATATATATATATATATATATATATATATATATATATATATATATATATATATATATATATATATATATATATATATATATATATATATATATATATATATATATATATATATATATATATATATATATATATATATATATATATATATATATATATATATATATATATATATATATATATATATATATATATATATATATATATATATATATATATATATATATATATATATATATATATATATATATATATATATATATATATATATATATATATATATATATATATATATATATATATATATATATATAATATATATATAATAAAAAAAAAAAAAAAAAAAAAAAAAAAAAAAAAAAAAAAAAAAAAAAAAAAAAAAAAAAAAAAAAAAAAAATATATATATATATATATATATATATATTCTCACAATAGTATTGTATTTAGTCTCTACGTATTTTAGTTTTTATACCTTCTTTTAGTATTTTGCTGTCTGTTTAAATTTGAACCTGTTAGTGACTTTCTTCAGAAGTTTGCTTCATGATATATTTTATCTTTAGATGAAAGAAATTTTGAGATTTTTATTTATAATAATGTTGTATATTTGGTTTCACTATTGTTTGATAAGTTCTTCCACACAGATTTGACCGAAACGTCGATCTGGAAATTCATCAAATTATCCGCCATTTCTCATTCTTAAATCCGTCAAAAGCGAACTGATTATTCATTTCGGAATTTTTTAAATAGTTACGTTCAAATTTTTGTTCCAGCTGTTACCCCTTGACTTGTGTATGTGTATGTGTGTGTGTTTGTATATTGATAGCTTGTAATGCAGGTGCAAATACAAGGGAAATATTCGGCAATTTAATATGGAGTTCTCCTGAAACAATATCTTTTTGCAATTTTAAAACAATGAATATCAATGTGCTGTATCATCAATAAAACATATTCAATATTCAATATTATATATATATATATATATATATATATATATATATATATATATATATATATATATATATATATATATATATATATATATATATATATATATATATATATATATATATATATATATATATATATATATATATATATATATATATATATATATATATATATATATATATATATATATATATATATATATATATATATATATATATATATATATATATATATATATATATATATATATATATATATATATATATATATATATATATATATATATATATATATATATATATATATATATATATATATATATTATATATATATATATATATATATATATATATATATATATATATATATATATATATATATATATATATATATATATATATATATATATATATCTTATATGATATATCGATAATACGAATATATATATATCAATACCGCCTATATATATATATATATATATATATATATATATATATATATATATATATATATATATATATATATATATATATATATATATATATATATATATATATATATATATATATATATATAGATAAAAAACAACAGAAAATAAAAATGCATGGCACTCGAACATATTTCTACAAGGGGGCAAAAGCCCCCGTGGCCCAACCCGTGTGATGATTATATTTTTTGTTAAATTATTATACTGATAACATATCGATATATCTGTAATATTAGAAATTCAATACTGAAATTTAAGACTTCTTAACATAATCATATATATATATATATATATATATATATATATATATATATATATATATATATATATATATATATATATATATATATATATATATATATATATATATATATATATATATATATATATATATATATATATATATATATATATATATATATATATATATATATATATATATATATATATATATATATATATATATATATATATATATATATATATATATATATATATATATATATATATATATATATATATATATATATATATATATATATATATATATATATATATATATATATATATATATATATATATATATATATATATATATATATATATATAAACTGGTGGTTTCACACATACAGCTCTTCTCGGAAAGGTGGAGTCTAGAGGTTTTCGCCTTATTAACTCTTTTGCTCTTACTAACTTTTCCTTATCTCTTTCTTCCCATCGAGTTGTTGCGTCGCACTCTTTATACTATCGCTATTACAACGGACATTGCTCTTCTGAACTCTCACGTCGCATACCTCCTCCATTGAGAAGGGTTCGTGCGATACGATTTTCTACACAGTCTCATCTTTTCTCTGTTCAACTCTCCGACCCCTGACTTAATCGCTATGATCAGTCTTACATGTACTCTACCGGTAAAGTCTGGAACACACTCACTTTTTCTGTTTTCCCATCTTCCTTTGACTTCCACACTTTTAAACGCCGTGTATCGGGTCTCGTTGACCATTAGCGACCAGATTTCCGACTTTTCCCCAACTCTGGTGGATATTGGTAGGTCTCCGGCATTTACCCACTAGAAGAGAAATATATATATATATATATATATATATATATATATATATATATATATATATATATATATATATATATATATATATATATATATATATATATATATATATATATATATATATATATATATATATATATATATATATATATATATATATATATATATATATATATATATATATATATATATATATATATATATATATATATATATATATATATATATATATATATATATATAGATATTACAATTTACCACCACTCAAGGGTTGAGCCCTTTTCTAGTAGGGAGCAGAAATAAAAAACAAAAGGAAACTCTCTCAATCCCATCCTAACGCAAATTTCTCAGGTTTGTGCAATCGGAGACCTTGAAGTCAGTGAGATGAAATGTAGTAGAAAAAGCAGATGATCTCGGAGAATAACACAACACAAGCGTGGCTGGAAAGAATGAGGAACCACAACGGAAAATCCTTGGGTTTACCATATTCATACAAACTTAATGCGAAGGCATTGCTCCTCTTGT
>SEYY01019738.1:65000-75000 GCA_009176605.1 Armadillidium nasatum
ATATGCATCATATTTGTATCTTAAAGGTTATTAAAATATATTAATGAACTATTTATCAACTAACTTTGGAATTCAATAGAAACCAATGGTATCCCTTAGCAGCCCCTTTTCAGAGTAATGTACAGCTAACTAATTATTAATATTGTATCTAGTAGAATAGGACCTACTGAAACATTGTAAAATTTGTAATTGTACTTCTGAATAAAATATAGAAATGAAATGAAATTATTATTCATCTCTGCATTTATTATTGCATCTTTAATATTAATTCCTTGTCCTTCATTTTTCCTGTGCTAAACTAATGTGGAATTTTTGTTGTCATTTTTGCGTAAGCTACATGTGCTTTGTTGATAAATTCTTCTTTTATAATCATTTGTCTCTCCAATTTAATTCAAAGAACATTCATCGCAATCAATTTTATATGCACGCGAATTTTTGTCTTTTTCTTCTACAGATGATTTAAGTACCTCTTCAATGTTAAATGTAGGAAAGCAATAAATTTACATCTTCTGGTACGATTTTTAAAAAATTATATGATATAAATTACTTGAGTATAGACAATTATTCTTATTTTTATTTTGAAGGAGTAAGCTGTAATTAAATTATGAATTAACTGCTTTATTCACTATACTTTCTCCGGATAAGTCAAATCTCTAAAGATTTATATATATATATATATATATATATATATATATATATATATATAATATATATATATATATATATCAGCAAGAAAGAGGTGTTGGGTAATGAGATGCTAGATACTGCTTTATAATTAATATATACCACTTTGAATTATCTAAATGTATTTTTAAATAATTAACATATAAATAAATAAATGTTCATAGCACTACGTTCCTTATTTGTCTCTTTTAATCTTTTGTATATTTAAAAACATATATATCCGGTATAGAATTGCTGGAAACTAGTGGTCAACTAATCAAATGAATAGTGGCCCATTGTTGGCATATTCATAGGGGATCAGAGGTTTTCACGAGTGATTCTGAGGGGGAAATGGACGGCGAATCCAGGGTGTGTGTGTTAAAGATTAGGGATGATACATGTAAGCTAGGGGCATGCATAAGAAACTACCCTTGGGGATCAATTAGAGATCAGCGATCTCGGAAGGTGGAGTAGGAGTGAAGAGAGTCGAGAGCACCTTCCCCCCCAACCTGATCCCCCTTCATATTTTCTTGTAGTCACCCTCTAGAGTATATGTATCATTCCCATCCTTTGCGTGAACATCCTGGATTCGTTGTTCCTTCCCTTCTCAGGATCACTCGTGAAAACCTCTGATCCCTTATGAATATACCAACAATGAGCCACTATTAGTATGATTAGTTGACAATGACACCTTAAAATGAGTCCTTACTCTCGTGTTTTTCTGTGAACACGCCTAAAAAATAATTCTGTATGACGGATCGATAGTGACATCCACGTATATGTTTCAGTCCTTCGAGTGAAAAATATAAATAAATAGATTACCGTACTGCTGAAATGTCTTTCGATGAGAGATATTTACTCTGTTTGCAAAGGACAAAGCATGGTGAATTACATATCTGAGGCAATATTTATGACACTTGTGTGAATAAAGATGAGAACATTTGAATTCAGCAGTGTTCTCCTCTGTCTGAAAGAAAATAATTCAAAATGTCGGAGCTCAAAAATCATGTGGTCAGAAAATAGGGCTGTGAAACTACGTGGCAAAGAGAAATTCAGAAAGGTGGACAAAAGTCATCACAAAGAAATGATACTTTAGTGTGTGTTTGTGTGTATGGGTGATGGATGAGTCCTTACACTCTTTCCATGATTCAGTCCAGTCAAAGTATAAATTTAAAGATAAATTTCAATAAGAAAACATTTTCTACAGATTTTTTTTTTATATAAATAAATTTTTAAAAATTTTATAAGAAATAATTTTTTCCTCAAGTAAATTTTTATTTTTCAAAAATGAACATTTTTAGAAATGTTTCTAGTTGAAAATAAAAATTACAAGAGATGTAGCGTGAAAAATGTAGAAAATGCAAAAAGAGATAGTTTAAAAATAAATTTTAATAGTCCTCACTTGTAAATAAGAATACAGAATATGTGAAGTGAGAGAGTTTAAAAATAAATTTAAGTTACAGCATGAAGAAAATGGAATAAAGGTTTTAGGAGATATATGCGGCATCATAGTGCCATTAAAGAAACAGAGTCATAAGATGGAAATTATGTTATAATATCGATTAATGATGTCGTCGCATGTTAAAATCGCATAAAATTTTTGATTTCTTATATAATAATAAATTTATTTATAAATACAATAAGTATTGTTAGAGAGTGACGTCGCCAACATGAAACAGTTAGTTCAGATGCTGTAAACACATGGTTATGTCATATGGTAAATAAATGTAAATAAATGAAGTGTCATAAACAAAAAATATCAGGAATTCGTGTAAGGTGTTTACTTCATGGCTCAGGGAAATGAAAAGGTAATCTAGAAGAGTATCAAAAATATACGTCCTGATACTGAAGTTGTGATTTTTATTCGATAATAGTTGTATAATGAGTATAAAATGTTTTGACCAACTACTTGTGATATAATAATATAGCAGTGACAGCATGTGAAGATGTAAGCAATACCATTTAATAGGCTTAGTGAGGGTAGGATGTATGTGATGATACAGTTGAGGTGATACGTGTGCTCGTTCAAAGAAAAAGGGTTCAAAACCTGAACCATGATATTGATCAAAAGTTAAAGAGGAAAAGCTGATGCTTACCATTGAAATGATAGAGGATGACTTGTTAGTTCAATGTATATAGTAACTGAAGACTGCAGTCTTTGATGATACTCATGAGAGAAATGTTCAGCGTCATATGAAGACTTGTGAATATAAAGAACAGTATTTTAAATGAATGAAATATGACGTCATTCTATGACGTAACTTACATGAAATCGGACTCAGATATTATGGATACATGATTAATATATGGTATGGAGAATAAATTTTATATAATATAATAAATGAAAGGAATTGAAGTTTTTCCATGGCATTATTTATTGTATTATATATATATATATATATATATATATATATATATATATATATATATATATATATATATATATATATATATATATATATATATATATATATATATATATATATATATATATATATATATATATATATATATATATATATATATATATATATATATATATATATATATATATATATATATATATATATATATATATATATATATATATATATATATATATATATATATATATATATATATATATATATATATATATATATATATATATATAATATATATATAATATATATATATATATATATATATATATATATATATATATATATATATATATATATATATATATATATATATATATATATATGATGAAAATAAAGAAAAGAATTTATAAAAGAAAACAAGAATTAAAGTCATGAAAATGTTTGCTTGCGAATAATTTTGTGACTGAGTTAAGAAATAAACAATTCTATGTTTAGAAATTTAGATTATGACTTTAAAAATAAAACGTTGTTCTTGATCGAAGAAGGGTATTACGTCATGTATACGTGATCTGACGTGGCCTTCATGGAAAATCAGATACTGCGAGACGTGAATAAACTTTTTATAGGTGAATAATTGTTTGTAAAAGACTAAATGAATCCTTAACTTCTGTGTCAGTGAGGATGTGATGATATCATAGAAATGTGTAATATCCATGAAACATGTAAGATATTTTTATTATGTGATATAATTACTGGTATTTATCTTGTAATGTGAAAGCATAATTTTATGAATATAATACCGTGAAGCATAATGAAAAAAAAGTCATAGAGCGAAGTTACAAGCAAAATCAGGTTCAAATACTTTGAGTAGGGGAAGATGGGGTACATTGTAACATCGGGCATAGTCTAGCATTCTAAATTACGCGCGAACCGATGGTAATATCGATTCCATATTTATAATTTCATATGGTTAAGTACTTCACCTTAGTACACATCCGGAAGAGGAGTGGTTTGGTTGTGTCATTTTTGAATAGAGAAGTCTTTGTTGCTTATTGATATGTAAAGTAAAAAATTTTAATCAATAGTTTGATCTCATTTATTCTCATTCTTTATGTACAATCTTTTATTTTTTTGTTATGTAATTATAAATACACATTATTAAAATATAGAATTACATTATAATCCTTTAGATTACATTTCAAGTTTTGTCTTTAGTTTACAAAAATAAATTTATGATACGTCGGGCTCAGTGTAGTAAAGTTACATGGAACCGAATGTAACACTGTGCCACATGTATATTTCGGCTTTAAATCTTTCAAAAGACAAGTCATAATTACAATTTTGAAAAGTGATTTAGCAATAAAAGTTAGTTGAAGCATTTAAAAAATCTAATTATTAAACTGTAAAACATAAATGCTGACTAAGAAGCAAAGACAATTACTTTCTTTAGTTTACCATACACCTGCTACCATAATTCTTATATTTTATAGCATAGTAGTTCCGATGCCAGTTTTTAATTTTACTCAGGAAATATGCGAAAATGGTTCGCCAAAGAAAACGAATACTATTATGGTCAATTTGAAGATGATATGACAGCTGCAGATGAACTTGTCAGTTACCTCTTCACAGGCCATTGACCCAGAAATTTTCCATGGCTTATCCCAAGCTAAAGATAGAAAGTGTAAAAATAGAAATAGAAAGAATAAAGGTTGTATTCCTACGAATACTCCTGCAAAGGAAGTTTGGCAGTTGTAGTGCTGAAAAACGGAAGGGCTCAGAAGAATAAAATTTCAAGGAAGTGATCGAAAAGATTATTCAGAGTAGAAATTTTGTCGTTTAGATAAATGATGAGCAAACTCCAATTTTGGTGACTTCTGATGATACAAACTATATCAAAGGGAAGGGATACTCTAAAAGCCGCATAAACCAAGAATGGGCGATTTCGTTTATGTTAAAAGATTATAATCATCCGTTTAAGGAAAATTTTGAAAGAAAAATTCAGATGATGATTATGAGATCAACTATCTTAGAGGATAACTAAAAAATATGAAAACAAAATCATTTTCTCAAAGGAAACAGATACAACATCTATTAAAGAAGAAAACATTACTGTGATCCTACCACAGCTCTAATTATTGACCAGACCAAAAGAAATAAATCTTGTCTTAATTTGAAATCATATTTTCAGAAGTTAAAAAAATTTATAAACAAAGAAAATATCTTTAAAAATTCATTTATGTGTAATAAATCAAAACATAATCGTTAAAAATGTGTTTCCTTTAATAATAAATGTTTTGAATTGCAAAGTTTTTCTGTTACAATCTACCCCGCACTTTGTTTCACTGGGTCCCAGACCTGCACAATATTAAAAACCTCTATAATGTAAAACAGAAACTTCCTTATTTAATAAAAAAACAGTTTAATTCTCAAATGTGTCAATAAGGACGTAGGTTTACACTGAAAAAGAAAAAATTAATTTACAACTCTAACAAAAAGCTACACTAAAACTTAATTTTTTTTTATGCTTTACCCCACCTTCCTTTATACTAATATAATGTGGAATGAAAAGGATTTATATATGGTTTTCCTATTTAATTTTTATTACACGTTCATGCCATACCTTGTTTCAAAATTTCTCACAGAGAATTTATACATATCTGTTTCGCTTATGAAATAAAAGGATTTTATTACAAATATGTAATAAGGGGGGGATATGTGAAGTTATCCATGATGGCGAAAATAGTTGAAGATTTAGTTGATGAGAAGTGATGGTGACATCATGAATGAAGAAAAAAACCAAGATGGCTGCTGTGAAGAAGGTATGTGTTTTAAATTTTGAAAATGTGACTCGGAATCGAGGATGAAAAATCAAGATGGCAATGAAAGACCACGGTGATTAAAATCAAGAAGACCAAAGAAAATCTACGCTGTAGAAAAGAGTCATGATGGATGATGGATAATGGCAAAGGGTTTAGCTTACAAACTTGTAGGAGCAACGCGTGCATGCGTACGTATGTATGGATGATTTGACACAATCATTGTGTAAACGCACTGCTTATGCAACTGACACCTTTCCTCTCTGCCTCGCTAGTCGTTTAGATAAAAAAATATGTGATGTGTGAGACTGAAAAAGAGATTAGTTATCGAGAATACCTTACATCATCCTTGAAAGAGGGACGTGAGATAATGAAATCTGAGATAGTATTATGACACATTAATTAAACTTCACTACCTTCTTTCTTTATTACAAGTAGCCTATGTTTAGAAATAGTAGATATTCTTTTTGGGATTATCGATTGTGAACAAAATAGAGGGCATTTATCGATTTATTCCATTTTGTGTGTCTACCGGATTATTAACTTTATCATACACTGCAAATATATTATCCAGGTATCTCGATATTAAAATATTAAATCTTTTAATATTTTAAAAATAAATTAATAATCTATGAAAGGGATCTTCCTTTTACCTCATATAAGCAATCACCTTTATGGAGTTTTTTGGAGTGAAGTATTTGAAAGAAGTGTTCGAAAGATTATGGTTATTTAAAAGTGGGAAAAAAAGTAGAATTAAAAATAAATAATGAAGAAATTGAAATTCACTTTGTAAATTTAGGTAAGACGAGACATTTTCATATGCTATATTCATAAATGTAAGAATGGTGTTAGTTTTGTATGTAATAGGGAGGAAATGTAATAATTAGTTATAGTTGGTGTGAATGTTGGCTTTCGGTAAACGTTTGTAGTGAACA
The DNA here is from genome assembly GCA_009176605.1 of Armadillidium nasatum. Lineage (NCBI taxonomy): Eukaryota > Metazoa > Arthropoda > Malacostraca > Isopoda > Armadillidiidae > Armadillidium > Armadillidium nasatum. The sequence continues at coordinate 71,778 of SEYY01019738.1, forward strand.
CTTGAGGAGTTTTGGTAGCAAAGACATATAGAAATGGAAGCGTGTTAAAATGTTCATATTCTAATTTACTGTGCATGTTTATTTTGTTTATTATTTATTATTATTTATAAGTGTTGATTTTAATGCCTTTTATATCAAAATTGTAATTAATTGTTCTTTAACTTTCTAACAGCCATATACTCTTGAAAATGATTTCAGAATGAAATCGAAACGTAGAGAATAGTGTTAATAATTTTTAATAGTTAATAAATCATTGATGAATAATAGTCTATCTCCACCTTAACTTGATGCCATGCTTATTTTTTGTCATACTATTTATATATATATATATATATATATATATATATATATATATATATATATATATATATATATATATATATATAATATATATATATATATTATATATATTTAAATTTATATATAAGTGACCTAATATCACCAGTTTATAGTGGTCTGGTGTTATGCAGCGAATATCTCCAATGTATGGTAAGCGCACGCTGCTTGTGGGACCAACCTTATAGGTGGTCCTTGGGCACCTGGTTTTATTGGGAACTGGTGCTATTATCTCTTAAGCGGTATAGAGACAGAGAGGGATCTTCAGAAGGCTGGATGTTCTTCATGTCTTCTCGCTGACAGTTGTGCCAACTGGTAGGCGTGTGGTAGCCACCACTTCTCTTCAGGCCTTTACTTGTCTTGGTTGGAAATGGCACTTCAAGGGAGGAACCACAGTCGAGGGCAAAAGGAACTGCCAAACTTTGGTATCCTTTGAAAGGCAAAGGTGTCTGCAACTTCTTCTTCAGAGGTCTTCTTCTGGAGAAACTGGTTCTTCTGGAAGAACTGGTTGCTTCTTTCGGAGGAACTGGTTCTTCTGTGGGAAATGGTTGCTGCCTCTTCGGGAACTTCTTCTAGCTTCTAGATAAAGGGAATCACCAAACAATCTATTTCAATACTTTTTGAAACTTATCTCATTAATGGTAGTTTTCCACTTTTAATTATTTTCATCAAAAATACACAAAACAAACATTGTTAATATTCTTTCATAACAAAGTAGCGAATTAATATATAAAATAATTGTTATAAACAAAAAATAGTTAATAAAATTTTCATAAGTTTATTTTAAAAAAATATATGAAAATCGAAATTATGTTACTTAAAAAAATTTTAATAAAATTCATAAATATTAATAAAATATATATTACAAAAATATTATATAAGAATTTTATGAATTCGAATTACCCACGGAAATTTTATTCAACTTTTTCTTTTTCATTTATTTTACTCGGGAAAAAATTCAGTAATTCTTAACCTCGTTTTATAACAGTTAAATTCTTTTAATTAAACTTTTTTTTTTCACAAAATTATTTTTATTTTTTTTTATTATAAATTTTTATATATATATATATATTTTTTTTTACAAAACACATCTTTTCCTCATTATTTGCTCAGGAATACAAGTGATATCTTATTTATTTTAATAATGAAATCATTAAAAATATTTTTTTTTATTTCTTTATTTAAAAGAATAATGAGCTTTTTAATAGTTACTTTGTTATATTAATATATTTTTTATTATATATATATATATATATATATATATATATATATATATATATATATATAATATATAATATATATATATATATATATATATATATATATATATATATATATATATATATATATATATATATATATATATATATATATATATAATATATATATATATATATATATATATATATATATATATATATATATATATATATATATATATATATATATATATTATATATATATATATATCATATATATCCGCATCCGCATCCGCATCCGCATCGCAGAACATTTCGATCAAATTCAACATCCGCATTCCGCATCCGCACTTTCGAAAAACCGCATCCGCATCCGCATCCGCATCCGCATCCGCATCCGCATCCGCATCCGCATCCGCATCCGCATTAAAAATATTGACATCCGATCCATCACTAATTATATTTATATTTTATAATAATTATATATTATATATATATATATAATATATATATATATATATATATATATATATATATATATATATATATATATATATATATATGCGAATTGTAGATCAAAGTGAGGGTGAAGAGAGAACTATCGGATTGGTTTAGCATAGGAGTGGGATTTGAGACAGGACTGTGTAATATCTCCATGTTATTTAATCTATTGATGAATGGTTTACTTAGAAAAAAGGAGAGAAGGGAAGAGTATTACGTTGAGAAATATGGAGGGTGAATGTGAAGTGAATGTTTTACTTTTTGCAGATGATGCGGCATGTGTTGGTGGCAGAATCTGGAGAAAAGATGAGAATACTTGTGAGAGAGTTTGAAGGGAAATGTGCAAACACGAGATTGAAATTCAATCCAGCGAAGAATAAAGTTATGAGGATTGGAGGTGGGGATGAGGAAATGTGGAGGGAGGAATTGGTTTGTAGAAGTGTGAGAATGGAAACTTGAGGAGGTGAATGAATTCAAATATCTAGTAATGTTGGGTGGAAGGTAAGGGTGGGACGGAAAAAGGAATAAAGAACAGAGTGGTAGAAGGAATGAAAGTATTGGGGGCCTAAGAAAAAAGTATGGAAGAAAGGAAAAATTTCGAAAGAAATAAAGATAAGAATGTTTGAATGTATGTGTTCACCTTCTGTATTGTATGTGTGTGAAACATAGACGATAAGTGCTCGGTCGAGAAAAAGTTTCAATGTCTTTGAGATGAAAGATTTGAGAGCGATATATAAATTGAGAAGGATTGATAGGATTAGAAATGAAAGAATAAGGGAGATGTGTAAATGGAAGAAGGGTGTAATTGATAGAGAGGAGGAGGATGTGCTAAAATGGTTTGGACATATGTGAAGAATGAAAGAGAACAGAATGGTTGGCAAGGTACGTAGATCCGATGTAGATAGGGGAAGGGTAGGGGGAGGGGAAGGCCGAAGTGGAGATGGATGGATGGAGTGAGAGTGATTTTGATGGAAGGAATTTGAGTTTAGACGAGGGTAGAAGATTTGTGGAGACAGAGATGAAAGGGAGGTGGTGAAAGCGTTGAAAGGTAAGAATAGTTATGTTTGTAAGGGAATTGTGGCGGGCACCACCTCACGAAAGTGGGAAAGGTGAATAGAAATATAATAATATATAATATATATATATATATATATATATTATATAATATATATTATATATATATATAT
>SEYY01019739.1:0-12500 GCA_009176605.1 Armadillidium nasatum
TATATATATATATATTATATATATATATATATTATATATATATATATATATATATATATATATATATATATATATATAATATATATATATATATATATATATAATATATATATATATATATATATATATATATATATATATTATATATATATATACTATATATATATATATATATATATATATATATATATATATATATATATATATAATATATATATATATATATATATATATATATATATATATATATATATATATATATATATATATATATATATATATATATATATATATATATATATATATATATATATATATATATATATATATATATATATATATATATATATATATATATATATATAGCTATATATATATTATATATATATATATATATATATATATATAATATATATATATATATATATATATATATATATATATATATATATATATATATATATATATATATATATATATATATATATATATATATACTAGCCTTATATTCTATATTATAGTGTACTGTAGAATAAAACTCGTTTTAATTAAGAACTGATCGTCTCTTTGGGTCTTTCCTCTTTTATATCTGAGTTTGAGCGAAATTAATTATTTAAATTAAGGAAATTAACAATCACGATAGTTTAAAAATAAAATTAGGCACACCTCTACATGTTACTATGAGAATTTTCTTATCTTGATAGTTGTGCATTTTTTCGCAATTCGGTTAAATATGCTTGTGATAACATTTATCCATCGATTTTCCCTCCTTTTGACACGATATATATATATATATATATATATATATATATATATATATATATAATATATATATATATATATATATATATATATATATATATATATATAATATATATTAATATATATATATATATATATATATATATATATATATATATATATATATATATATATATCTATATATATATGGAACGTCTAGGGCAAAGAACTAATGGACTATTATTGATGAAGATTCAGAAGAAAAATATGAAGAAAACTTTTAAGATTACTTCCTATCATAAATTCTGTTGGAAAGCATATATGCTTTTAGAGGTGATAACTCTTATATGCAATGGGAAAAACAATAATAAAAAAATGTTTTTACAATGCCAAACAAAATGAGCAGGAATTTGTAAATTTCCAGTTACAATGTTATAGTGTTCTTCTCTCTCTTTCATTGTATTTAAAACAATGATGAAAGATATAATGACTTTGTTTCTTTCTGCCTTAGACTAATTCCTGTATAAAAGATTGTCAAAACCAGAGACACAAACTGACTCGAAAACAGAACTAACTAAATACGAGAGTTTTTGCGTCTTTCCTATTAGAGTTTCTTACCTTTCATCATAACTTACGATGCTTCAATGTGGCTTTAAATGTTTATGAATTTTCACTTTGACGCAACTATTCACGGAAGGAACAATCAATGGTAAATTTCCTTACCAGTTAGTACACTCTAAAATGTTTTATGTGCCTTAATATGCTTAATATATATATAATATTTATATATATATATATATATATAATATATATATATATATATATATAATATATATATATATATATATATATATATTATATATATATTAGGGATGGAGCGATACCAAAATCTTTTACCGATACCGATACCATACCTAAAAATTACCCGATAAATACCGATACCGATAAAAATATGCCGATACTTGCCGATACTACGATACCGATACTTTACTCTTATACAAAAATTTTAACCGATATACTGAAAAGTCGATACCGATACCGATACTACAGTATCGGAAAATATGCCGATACTGCCGATACGATACCGATACCGATACTTCACTCATCCCTAATATATATAATATATATATATATATATATATATATAATATATATATATATATATATATATATATATATAATATATATATATATATATATATCTGTTTTTTAACTCATAAAGAAACACATTCTATTTAAGTCTTATTTCCTGTTCAATCGCAAATCACCACAAATACACACACACCACATCACATAATTAAAATTGAAATAATACAAGTATTAAAATAGAATACGAGTATTAAAATGGATGGAAAGCAGAAATAATATTCTATTTCATACGTTAATAACATATTGTTTAAAACCGACAAAATGAGAGCATAAACTTTGTAGTTTATCAGACGAAGAAAATAAACATAAAAGAAAAAAAACAACAAAAAAACTCAACTTAACTTTTCATTATTTCAACGCTATAAATTTTGAATCTTTTTTTTTTGCATGTTAATTAAAATTGTCTATTAAAATTACGAAAAAAGTTAGTCGTAAATTTTTTTTTTTTACTTTTTTTTTTTTTTTTTTTTTTTTTTTTTTTTTTTTTTTTTTAAAAATTTTTTAATTATTATTTTAAGATTATTTAGTTATAATTTTTAGATTATATATTATAGAAGTTTGGGCTTAGGTGTAGATTGTTTCTGACTTTCGATATTTTTTATATCGATATTTTTTACGTCGATATTTTATTTTAATCGATATTTTTATACTACAATTAGCCTAGGCTACTATGTCGTGCAAACGTTCTTGTGTACGTTAGGCCTCTTTTACGGCAAATTCTTGTGTAGGTTAGGCCTCTTTTTACGGCAATTTCGGTAGTTCAGGTTATGATAAGTCGAATTAGGTTCTGCTAGAAAAGTAAGTAATAATAATTGTGTGTATGTCTAGTGTAATAGGGCCGTAGACCTCTAATTCTCGGCAAAGTTCTTGTTTATTTACGTTAGGCCTCTCTGATATTTTCGATTATCGATATTTTCGGACAATCGAAAGTCAAAACAATCTACACCTTTACCAGAAGTTTGTCTATGAGCTTTCTCCTTGCAGTCTTTTCGAATGTTCTTGACACAGAGGTAAAACCCTGTCTTACCATCCAAATGGTCAAGGTTCGAAACCCCATATAGCAGACTTTAATACTTGCTTATATACATAATAGTTTGCGAACTATTTTAGCAGACATGAATTTTTTGGGAAATATATATATATATATATATATATATATATATATATATATATATATATATATATATATATATATATATATATATATATATATATATATATATATATATATATATATATATATATATATTATATATATATATATATATATATATATATATATATATATATATATATATATATATATATATATATATATATATATATATATATATATATATATATATATATATATATATATATATATATATATAATATATTATATATATATATATATATATATATATATATATATATATATATATATAATATATATATATATATATATATATATATATATATATATATATATATATATATATATATATATATATATATATATATATATATATATATATATATATATATATTATATATATATATATATATATATATATATATATATATATATATATATATATATATATATATATATATATATATATATATATATATATATATATATATATATATATATATATATATTGTGTGCATATATATATTGAATTTAATTTCGTAAAATTTTCGTTGCGTGAAATTATAGTCCAAAAAAGGTCAAAATATTAGAGCAAACAATTGAAATGCTTTATTGATAAACATTGTAAAAATATGCATAATATATTTCCTCTAAATAGTATTAATTAAAATCATAAACTTAATTAACAAGGAAAGGCTATCATGTATATCTTTATAAAATCAAAGTATAAATGAAATTATATATATATATATATATATATATATATATATATATATATATATATATATATATATATATATATATATATATATATATATATATATATATATATATATATATATATATATATATATATATATAGCGTTACTAATAAAGGATATTTTAGGAACTGGAGTTATTGAGAGCCAAAAAGTTAACAGTTGTGGACATTCCCAGTTTATATATATATTATATATATATATATATATATATATATATATATATATATATATATATATATATATATATATATATATATATATATATATATATATATATAACTCATATTAACTAAAAGCCTTAATAGTGTTAGCCTAATTACCAAGTCTAAGAGATGGAAATCATGAGTATAATTTACTATAAAACTATTTCTAGAAAAAAATTTCTGTTTTCAAATGTCAGGAATGAATAATTTTACTCGATTTCATTTATTTATTTATTTATTTATTTATTTTGCTTTGTAGAACTAAATGCTTTATTATTATTTTTTATCTTTTTGTCGGTTTCAATACAATTTTTGTTACCCTCTTAAAGGGACGCCTCCTTGATCCTGTGAAGAAAATGATCTGCTGCCATATCCCGATCCTCCAGAACTGCTTGATCCTCCATATCCTCTTGAACCACTCGAACCTCCTCCTGAACCACTTGATCCTCCTGAGCCACTCGAACCTCCTGAGCCACTTGATCCTCCAGAACCGCTTGATCCTCCTGAACTTCCTGATCCGCCAGAACTTCCTGAACCGCTAGATCCTCCTGATCCGCTGGAACCTGAACCGCTTGATCCTCCTGAGGAACCCGACCCAGACCCAGAGCTTGAACCTCCTGAAGAAGTTGGTCCATTGGAAGGGATTACTGGAGTTTGCACCCCCACTTGTTTCATTAGTAGAGGTAGAGTTTCCTCCTTCACAACTTTCCGAACCACTGGAATTGCCTGAACTGCTATCACCTGAGCATGACGAATTACCTCCCGATGTCGAATTGCCTCCCTCACTAGTCGAGTTTTTACTCTCCCCTGAACCACCTGGAACCACTGGAACCACTAGAACCACTGGAACCACTGGAACCACTAGAACCACTAGAACCACTGGAACCGCTTTTGCTGCTCGAACTGCGACACTCCACAAGTGCGAAAACGAGCACAGAAAAGCAAATCACTAAAATAATCTGAAATTTTAAAATCACAAGTTAATAATATTACAATAATAATAATAATAATAATAATAATAATAATAATAATAATAATAATAATAATAATAATAATAATAATAATAATAATAATAATAATAATAAATTAATAATTATAATAATAATAATAATAATAATAATAATTAATATATTATATAATAATAATATATATAATAATAATAATAATAATAATAATAATAATAATAAATAATATAATAATGATAATAATAATAATAATAATAATAATAATAATAATAATAATAATAATAATAATAATAATAATATATAATAATAATAATATATAATACACATGTTTTTTTAACAATTCTTATAAAAATGTCGACCACTTTTTTTTTTTCTTGTTTCATTTGAAAAGCAAAAATTGAATTGGTTGCTTTCGAAAAAAATGAATCTTCTATTCTTCCTATCATCATCGTTTGGTACTTGGTGGAGATCTATGATAAAGATTAATGCTGCGAACTTGTACTGGTATACATGATCCTCTTTCTTCTTTAATTTCTTCAACATTATCTGTTTTTATTCTTAATTTTCACTTTGTTGAACACCCACTCTCTTCCTCAAGTCCTCATCTCTTGTTCTTTACTGAAATTCAGGTGTTTGAAGTGAGCCAAAAGCAAACCCGACTCTGTTCCCTCTTATTGTCTCTATCCTCAATTTTCATCCAAAAATGTAAACTGAATTTATATGCTCAACGACAATTGTCGGAATCTTCTGAATTTCCCCCTTATGGCTTAGAATCTCTGGCTAATCTATTAATAAAGTTAGCTGGTGTGCTTATTTGTCTCCTGGCTCTACAGAGTTTCCAAAATTCCAAAAAATCTAAACTCCAAAATAAAAACATATTCTCTTCTCTTCTCTTTTCTCTGAAAACATCATTCTGAGACGATATCAATGTTCACCAAATTAGATGACTTTACTCTAGTTTTCAAGATTCAGCTGGGAACGCATCTTCCGTTGTTCTATTCCTAACAACCTTGAGTCAATGGTGCACCTCCTTACCTCTATTGCTTATCGCCTCAGAGATGAACCTCTAACTTCTAAAGCTAAATTGAAAAGAAAACGCCAAGAATATTATAAAGAGACAAAGGCATAAGTAGTCTGTTTTTGAAAATGTTTTAATTGTGTTAGATATCATGAATAAGTGGAAAAATTTAGCTTTAAATATTTGCTAAAAACATTTCTCTTCTCCGAATAGGAATACGAGACAGAACAGACATCAGCTTCTCCAAAGACACTTTCCTAACAGTAGCTATTTTGGGATGATTGTGAGACCTTTGGAAATGCAAGGAAAAATGAATGATGGAGATTTTGACATAGCACTGGATAAATAATGATGCAGCAGATAGTAGGCCCTTTGTTAATAACCCTGAGGAACAACACCATTATTGATAAATTTAAAGACGAATGTTGGCTGTTTAAAACAACTGATTTTTGAAACTAGGGTGCAACTCTAATGGAAGGCTACATCTTTGAGGCAAAGTTAAAAAAAAAATTATTATCAAAATTACTAATTTGAAAAAAAAATAAAAATAAAAAAAAAACATCTAAACGTGTACAGTTTGTTTCATGAACTATAAAGAAGATGCAGAATTATTTCAAAAAATTTCAGTAAGAACATGAAATGCACGAGTATTTTTTCTTGTTTATCATTACCTATTTTTTAAAAAGCATACAATAACACATAACCATTTTAGGAGCAAATATTCATTCGCATTATTTCCATTTTAAACTTGAAATGTTGGAGGTGAGCGTGTTTGGTATGCTTTTAAAATGGCAGTAACACTTAAATGGTATGTGTTATTTTATGCGTTAATAACACATTGATAATAAGTACAAAAAACACAAAATATTTTAATGTAGTGTAAAATCAAAAATATAGTGGTGATGCCAGGTTTCTATCAGTGAGGTGCGAAAGAGAAAACCCAATGGGCACTGCATGAAGTTGAGTGTCCAGACCTACGCAAACACTCCAAATGCTCAATGATACCCTTGCAATGCTTTACATCACTTTGATGGGATCTTGGTTCTAATTATATATATATATATATATATATATATATATATATATATATATATATATATATATATATATATATATATATATATATATATATATATATATATATATATATATATATATATATATATATATATATATATATATATAATATATATATATATATATATATATATATAATATATATATAAAAAATATAAATATATATATATATATATATATATATATATATATATATATATATATATATATATATATATATATATATATATATATATATATATATATATATATATATATATATATATATATATATATATATATATATATATATATATATATATATATATATATATATATATATATATATATATATATATATATATATATATATATATATATATATATATATATATATATATATATATATATATATATATATATATATATATATATATATATATATATATATATATATATATATATATATATATATATATATATATATATATATATATATATATATATATGGTTATTGAATTACCTTTTTTCATTTTTGCGAGTTGCAGTAAAAGCTTCTTAACAACTGATTCGCTTATCGGAACCTCCCCTCTTATATATCTGACTACGAATGAAAATAATTCATCCAATTAGTAGCCAGAAAGGTTTTAAAGGCAAATTAGGGACACCTATGCCTGTTATTATTGTAATTTTATGACTTTTATAGTGCTAAATTTTCGTGGAAACAGACTTTTAATGTTTGCAAACACATATTTGTCTGGATAGTGGCACGATACCTTTGTCTGGTGTATTATTATTATATTATATATATATATATATATATATATATATATATATATATATATATATATATATATATATATATATATATATATATATATATATATATATATATATATATTGAAGGAAAAAACAAATTCGGAAAAATGTTTCGTAAAAGTGAAAAGACTAAAAGAAAATTTGATTTCATTAATAGTGAATGAGAAGATTTATGAAAATTTTATATATAAAAATAAATAAACATTTAAAACCACTAAATCATTCTTGGAGTTCAAATATATTCAGTTTTTTGAAGTCTGCTATATTAGGATTCGAACCCAAACCTCTTGATGGTGAGCAAAAGTGTTAAATCCGCGCTAAAACAATTCAAATGGGAATCGCACAGACTTTATAAAATTGAATATATTTTAACTCCAAGAGCGATGCAGTGGTTTTAAATGTTTGTTAATATTACAGTCTGTGAGGGGAAACGGATTGAGCTTGAGTCTGTTGCCCTGTGCCAGATTGCAATCGGGAAAGTCCGTTTATAGCTTTAAGCCATCTTGCAATTCCACTACTAAATTTATTTGTTCTGTCTTATTATCTCCTAATTCTACTGACTATAAAAAAAAATTCTTCTATTATTTTAACTTTAAAATTGGGCATATTCTTTCTTCTTCTCCTTTCTCTGAAATCATTCAATTTTTGGCGATTTCAATGTTCACCTAATGCCAATGGCTTTCATCTAGTTCTCATGATCCAGCTGGTGAACTCGCCTACGCCTTTCTAACCAAAATAACATTGAGAGGCAGTTGGTGCAACTCTCTACCCGTATCCCTGACCGCCTTCGGTGATGAATCCAACATACTTGATCTTTACTTCACTCCTTATCCTCCTCCTTATACTGTTAAACTCTTTCCTCCTCTGGGTTCATCCGATCACCTTCTTATCTCCGTTTCTTGTTATCTCTTCAAATCTTCCACAAGAACGTCCCAAAAATTAGACGAAGGGACATTCCCGACACTTCTGTGCCATTAACTGCTCTGACTTCGGTTATACTTAGCTGATTTCCCATGGAACGATTTCTGCTTCCGTAGGAGGGGTACTTCGGAATGTGCTAAAAGCATAACCGATTCGAATCACTCTGGCATGGATGCATACCTTACATATTCTTTCCCTTCAACTAAACATAAAAAACCTTGGTTTAATTTTACTTGTTCTGGTGCTATCCACCGCAGGGATGCTGCCTTCAGGGATTACCGCAGTCTTCAAACTCTTCAAACTCATTCAACTTATATTTCATCCCGAAATCGTGAAAAATTTATTCTTCGTGACAATAAAAACTCTTTTCTTCGTCGTAAACGCAAAAAGCTTTCTGGCTCCTCTTCCTCTCGCCCTTTCTGACATTTTGCAAAAAATAGTAATGTATATATTATATATATTAATATATATATATATATATATATATATATATATATATATATATATATATATATATATATATATATATATATATATATATATATATATATATATATATATATATATATATATATATATATATATATATATATATATATATATATATATATATATATATATATATATATATATATATATATATATATATATATATATATATATATATATATATATATATATATATATATATATATATATATATATATATATATATATATATATATATATATATATATATATATATATATATATATATATATATATATATATATATATATATATATATATATATATATATATATATATATATAATATATATATATATATATATATATATATATATATATATAATATATATAATATATATATATATATATATATATATATATATATATATATATATATATATATATATATATATATATATATATATATATATATATATATATATATATATATATATATATATATATATATATATATATATATATATATATATATATATATATATATATATATATATATATATATATATATATATATATATATATATATATATATATATATATATATATATATATATATATATATATATATATATATATATATATATATATATATATATATATATATATATATATATATATATATATATATATATATATATATATATATATATATATATATATATATATATATATATATATATAGAGAGAGAGAGAGAGAGAGAGAGTTGAAAGAGTGGAAAGAGTGGAAAGAAAAAGTATTTAAATATCATTGCAGGGAATCAAAGTTATTGGAGAAAAGTTCGACGAAAATCTTAATCCATCCTTTGTGACCTTCGGAGAGAATTTTATATAAAAAAAAATTGCTTCAATAGTAAATGAGGCGTTTTTTGTTTAAATTTCTGGTCAAAGAAAACAAACACAGGATATATATATATATATATATATATATATATATATATATATATATATATATATATATATATATATATATATATATATATATATATATATATATATATATATATATATATATATATATATATATATATATATATATATATATATATATATATATATATATATATATATATATATATATATATATATATATATATATATATATATATATATATATATATATATATATATATATATATATATATATATATATATATATATATATATATATATATATATATATATATATATATATATATATATATATATATATATATATATATATGTGTGTGTGTGTGTGTGTGTGTGTGTGTGTGTGTGTATGTGTGTGTAAGCCACAGGCTTACAAACACGAAGTCTAGCATTTTCTTTTCAATAATATCAGAAATGGCGAAACGACAACCTGCATTTGAATTGCTTGTACAGGCATTTCAAAAAACACAAAATGGATTTTCGGAGTCCAACCTTGACAGTTGACCACTTCTCACTATATCATCAATCGGGAGTTGGTGTCCTCTATAGACGAGGTTAGTTCCAAAAAATTTCGCCTCCCACTTGATCTATTGTACATGTCTACTTTTTGAATAATTCCTGCAACTTTCGAGGTTCTTACTTTAATTTATTTTGTTGAACAGCTTCTCTTCTCTTCTTGAAACCCTGCTATGTTCCTTCTTTCTGTTTCGATTTTCAGTTTTCAGCAGAAGACGGATGCTGCGCATATATGCGCAACGATGTTGCTTTGTTCTAGTGTTTCTTCTGATTTGGTGTCATCTGAATTTTCCATCTTATGGCTTAAACTCTCTTAAGAGCAAAAGAACTTAAGAAAAATATAAACAATTTGAAGCCACACTGGCATACCAAAAATGTCCCATTCATAAAGATGTTCATTTAATATTTTTTGAATGCTTGTCTTTGACTTAAACGTTCATCATTCAGTGACTAATACAACTCCTCAAATACACCATACAAATTATTAAACTAAATTTATAAGGCAAATATATCAATTAAGCCAGCATGAAAAACCAATTCACGAATATCCCAAGGGGATTTTTTTTTTTTTAAAAAAAAAAAAAAAGACTCCATAAAATGAAAGGGATTCAAAATGAATCCCGATACTAAATACTAGATCTGACATTAATTAAGTCATAAAATACACTGCCCATCCAAATATCTTCTGTAAAAGCTAAGTCAAATTTTTATTTTAAATATATATAAAAAGAGCTGCTATCAATTACGTATTGTTAATTACTCTGAAAATTACCATCACTGCTGAAAAAAATAAAAATAAAAATAAAAAAAATAAAAACATTCTCACATCTAGATGGCACGCTTGCTTCTTTATAGTTTTATAATAATCCCTGGTCAGACAACTGTGATCTAATGAAAAGAACTAACGTAGACAATGTCAGTTGATGAAAATTTTACAAATCTGAGTCAAATCTCTGTCTGAGAAAAACATCCCAATTATTATTATTATTATCACTTTTTTTTTTTTTTTTTTTTTTTTTTTTTACATATTCCTGTAAGTTCTGTTATTGAATCAAATATTCATTCTTGATTTAAGAACAAAAGAATCCCGTACTTGTGCATAGTACTCAATCAATGGTCTAACATAACCATTATAGAATTTGCTGTTCACCTTATTTTTTTTTAATTAACATTGAAGTTTATTTATCCTATCACTCTGTTAGTTTTATTCTTGGATTCCAAGCTCTGTTCTGAAACTTTCAAACTATTGCTGATAATCACACCCAAATCTTTTTCCTTATCTACAGACTCAGGCCATTCCTCTAACATTTCGTAACTGAAATTTTTAGTAGAATTACTCATGATAAGAACTTAACATTTCATATTATAAAAAGTTATTTGTCATATTTCAGTCCAACCAAAATTTTTATTTAAATCACATTTAACATTCATACACACCTCAGTACTTTTAACAGGAAACATAGAAACTAAACATTTCCAACCCTTGTCTAAATCATTAATATAGATTAGGAACAGAAGTTAACCATGAATAGAATCCTAAATATAAAGACGCCCTCCGTACCTGCACACAGTACTTGTTACAAAATTTTTTGTGGTTCCACTTGCACATCTCTTCTTGAAATAAAACAGTAAGTGTTTTTTGTTACATCAAAAAAAGATCTTCTCCATTTCAAAATCTCTATATAATGTATTGATCTCTTTCTATAAAGACGGTTTCATTGGGCTCTACTCTTCTGAACACTCCAGTAATATTCCTTTTCATTTAAAGTGTGTCTAT
>SEYY01019739.1:17500-25000 GCA_009176605.1 Armadillidium nasatum
ATATATATATATATATATATATATATATATATATATATATATATATATATATATATATATATATATATATATATATATATATATATATATATATATATATATATATATATATATATATATATATATATATATATATATATATATATATATATATATATATATATATATATATATATATATATATATATATATATATATATATATATATATATATATATATATATATATATATATATATATATATATATATATATATATATATATATATATATATATATATATATATATATATATATATATATATATATATATATATATATATATATATATATATATATATATATATATATATATATATATATATATATATATATATATATATATATATATATATATATATATATATATATATATATATATATATATATATATATATATATATATATATATATATATATATATATATATATATATATATATATATATATATATATATATATTATATCTCTTTACCTTATTCATATCTGTAAGTGATTGTCTCTTCTTCAAGAACCAAACTAAAGAGCAAGTGAAAGAGTTCTAAGCTCTTCTTCTTTCCAAGAATCCATTTTTATACCTGGTAAAAAATCAAAAAAAAAAAAATCGGAAGATTTCGCCTAACAGTAATTAAAGATAGATAACTTTAAAATAATTAAAAAAAAAAAGAAATAAATAAATGAAAAAATTTCTTTCTTTCTTGTTCTTATCTGAAAATAATTATTATTATTATTTGCTTTGAAATGATATATTTCCTGCCTATAATCACGCCCACTTTTTTATTTATAATTCTGTTATTTTTTTTCCTCTTGTTTTTTGTAGGGATAAATTTTGGACGTATTTTGTTAGTTAATAATACAATGGAACGCGACATATTATGTCAAAAAATTTGTACTTTGAATATTTAAAATTTCACACAATCTCTGTCTGTCTTTCTATCTGTTTCTCCTCCCCTCTCTCTCTCTCTCTCTCTCTCTCTCTCTCTCTCTCTCTCTCTATATATATATATATATATATATATATATATATATATATATATATATATATATATATATATATATATATATATATATATATATATATATATATATATATATATATATATATATATATATATATATATATATATATATATATATATATATATATATATATATATATATATATATATATATATATATATATATATATATATATATATATATATATATATATATATATATATATATATATATATATATAATATATATATATATATATATATATATATATATATATATATATATATATATATATAATATATATATATATATATATATATATATATATATATATATATATATATATATATATATATATATATATATATATATATATATATATATATATATATATATATATATATATATATATATATATATATATATATATATATATATATATATATATATAAATATATATATATATATATATATATATATATATATATATATATATATATATATATATATATATATATATATATATATTATATATATATATATATATATATATATATATATATATATATATATATATATATATATATATATAATATATATATATATATATATATATATATATATATATATATATATATATATATATATATATATATATATATATATATATATATATAATATATATATATATATATATATATATATATATATATATATATATATATATATATATATATATATATATATATATATATATATATATATATATATATATATATATATATATATATATATATATATATATATATATATATCCACTCTTTACCAGAATTAACGAGATAAGATGTTCATTTTTTAGCTACGTTTTCTAGAATAAAAAACGATGAACGTCATAGCCAAGGTCTGAGGGCATCTTCAGTTTAATTAAATGAGATTGGAATTATTTTATTTTTATTTTTTTATTTGATTACATAAATTTTATATTTATTTGGAATAGATAAATATTAAAACTCTGCATCCAGTTTTATGTTTTATTTTCTGACTAAAGTTTTTTTTAATAAATTAATTAATAATTTATTATTAATTATTGAAATAGTTGTTTAATTAAATTAAAGCGAAAAATGGCCTGTGTTTACTGAAAGTGAGAGAGAGAGAGAGAGAGAGAGAGAGAGAGAGAGAGAGAGAGAGAGAGAGAGAGAGAGAAGAGAGAGAGAGAGAGAGAGAGAGAGAGAGAGAGAGAGAGAGAGAGAGAGGGAGAGAGAGAGTGAGAGAGAGAGAGAAAGAGAGACACCTGTTTCTATTAATTTTTGTCTTCTTCAAAAAGTAATTCTAAATATTTAAAGCCTGCAGATACACCACTTCAAATTCTACCTTCACTGATCACCACTTGTGCTTTAGTTGACAAGAGGAGTTGGAATTACTTTGACTCTATCATAGAAGGGCACTTGGTAACTATTTTCTATGGGAAAACCAGATTTTTCGTCTTGAAGATCTGTAGATTCATATCTTTAGGTTCCAATTCAGGGAAAAATGTTAATTAAATGGACTGGAACTTGAAAACGAGGTGTCTCCACTAGACTACCTCCACTTCGATATCCTTGACTTGTTCAATAAAGAAGAAGAATCAGAGAACAGTTTACCTTTCTTAAACATTCTTATCATAAAAATCCTTCCAGCTACAGTCTAAGCATCTATCGCAAATCAACATTCACCAGCTTCTCTCAAAATTTTTTTAGCCACATCCCTTTCCGTTAGAAAGGCAACAACATCAAAACTTTAATTCATAGCTCTTTCCAACTTACCTCTAATATCACGAATTACATAAAGAACTAGCTTTGTTTTGGTTAACTTTTTCAGTACGAATTTACATATTTCTTCCTTATGTTACACCTTAATAAGAAGATTTTTGAACAATATTTTCGCCTTTTGGCAACCAAACTTTCTTTTTTTTATCAAACTACCCTTCTACGATCATTTTCTCATTAAACTAAAAAAGAAAAAAAGAACTCATTAGCTTTTTGCAATTTCATTATCCCCATGTGAAGCTCACTTTTGTTTTTACTGCTAATTCTTTCCTAGGTTCCTTTCACTTTCATAAAGAACCCTTGCCTACTCATCTGAACTCTTCTGTTGTCTACAAATATTCATGTGTTAACTATAACGGCAACTATTTGGTAGTACCTAACGCCAACTCTCAGTTAAATAAATCCGTTTATTCAGAACAGGTAATTTTTTCACAATCTCTAAATCCATCCAGCATCAGAAATCCCAGTCACACCAACGACTATGCTATGAACAATAGCTGTTTTTCTATCTTATCCCAAACCAAACAGCAACTCGATCTGAAATCGTCACTCAATAGCGACAGTGGTTCATTACAATTACATCTGTTTTAATTATAGTGATTCCAAATTTGATATCCAAGTGCAAATACTTGACATATTTACTTCCAATCTTATTTTACCAATATTTATTGAAGTTATTCATCCTCAATTATATTTTTCATATCCTGATGGTGTGAAAGTGGAATTTCCCGAAGAATAGATTATAATTACATAAAATTTTAATAAAATAAATTATTTTAAAACAATTTTTATTTCATCGAAAATGTTCAGAGCTTTAGTGTGTGATTGTTCATTTTATATATATATATATATATATATATATATATATATATATATATATATATATATATATATATATATATATATATATATATATATATATATATATATATATATATATATGTGAAACCACAATACACCGTCGAATAAAATTTTAACATTTCTAATCTGCTTTTGGGGACTCGAACCCCGACCTTTCAGATGGCAAGCAAACGCGCTATCCACCACACCACGAAGGTACAAAAGAAAGTCACATTTGAGAAAGCTCATGAATCACCTGTCATGATGACAATCTCAAAGCCACTTATATATATATATATATATATATATATATATATATATATATATATATATATATATATATATATATATATATATATATATATATATATATATATATATATATATATATATATATATATATATATATATATATATATATATATATATATATATATATATATATATATATATATATATATATATATATATATATACGATCACAATAGTTCCGATAATTTTGAACTTTATGGCATGCAAACCAAAACCCTCTTCATGGCGGAAACCAAAATAACATTTAATGAAATGATTACACAGTTTAAATAGATAAAGTAACCAAAATTGATCTCGTGTAGTTCTAATTTAATGTTTCATAACCAAAATTTAATATCTCAAATTACGTTATTACATTCTTGATCTGTCCCCTCAGCTTCCGCCTCTCTCTCTCTCTCTCTCTCTCTCTCTCTCTCTCTCTCTCTCTCTCTCTCTCTCTCTCTCTCTCTCTCTCTCTCTCTCTCTCTCTCTCTCTCTCTCTCTCTCTCTCTCTCTCTCTCTCTCTCTCTCTCTCTCTCTCTCTCTCTGCTAATATATCTGCATGTATTGACTGTACTTCCTCATTTGTCCATTTCTGAACAAATATAACAACGCCCATCGATTTAAAAACCATTGAGGAAAAAAGCACAAAAATTTGTTTTAAGTCTAAAAAATTTGCTAAGTAATTTACAAAACCAAATAAAAGAACTACAATTAAACTGAAATAATTACTATGCAACACCAATTACTATTCACAGGACTCAATGTTCAATAACTAGGATATCACAAACTGAAATTAATGAGTTGTTTAGAGACTCATAAACTTTGGTTAATACAAATTATCAAAGCGAAGAAGGGAAATTAAAATTTGAAAATGAAAATTCGGTTAAACATGTAAATAAACTTAGAATAGATTAACGAACAGTTAACGAACTCACAATTGAATATAATAAATCACCTCTATAAAAGAAACTGACCGCTGTTACTAGGGAATCAACAATTTAACAGTAATAAGAGGAAAAAATGATACAATTGCAAACAGAGAATTAATTATGGAAAAAGCAGGGGTAGTTATTTTCGCAGTGGTATAGAATAATTGTTGTTAAGAGACTTGTGAATATGAATGACAATGGTATTAATGCTCTCCCCCCACCCTTTATAACTGCTACCTGAATAGTCCATTTTATAAAACACATAGAAAGAGGAAACTTTCTTGGTGAAGATGAAATAATAATCAATTATTTAAAGTTGGCGACAGCTAGTGCCATCGTCTATACTTTTAATAAAAAATTAATAAAAAAAAACGACCTAACAAAATCACAGACCTTTTATCTTGCTTCCAGTCTTGATCAAACAACATTTGCAGGCACTTATTAAAAGTCTGCATTCATCCTCATATCAAAGAAGTCAATTTTAACAGCTGATTTAATGAATATGAGGAACTTCTGTGCAAAACCCTTGTTTATCAAAGGAAAAGAATTTATTTAAGTGAACTCTATCTCCTATTTTAAATCATCTAAATAGTCAGGATATTGGGAAATCATATACTGACACTGTTAAAAAGAGTTAACTTGTAAATTTACATTTTTTTCCATAACTAACAACGACATATAATCCTGTAATAACTTTGGTTCCCTAAATTGGGATTAAAAATGCGAGTATTTATATATATATATATATATATATATATATATATATATATATATATATATATATATATATATATATATATATATATATATATATATATATATATATATATATATATATATATATATAAAGAGTAATAGTTTACAAATCATAAGATACAGTTTTCACAAAAATTATTTTTACCTTAATTTTAGACAAAATATTCAGGACAAAAACTGAGAAGAGTTGGTTATAATCATAAACGATGAGTTTATAAATGATTTATGATTTTAATGACGTTATAATTACTCAAATCATATTTTGATGAATTACAAAGAATATAACAGCGGAACTAGGCAGAGTTTCTAGAATGAAAAAAAAGATCAAATATGGACATAAACATCACATAAAGTATTGTCCATTTAACACAATGTGCAAAGAAATATTAGAATTTATTTTTTTTTATTTTTATTTTACACATCAAATGATTAACGTATATACTGAAAGAATAAAAAATGGAAGCTTTATAATACAACTTTAATTTTTAAAACTTTGATTAAAAAAAAAAGAAATTGGAAATTTAAATTTGTGCAACGCAACCTCATTCCACAAATGTAAATGAATCAAATCCTTGTAAATGAGATGGTGGTGACCCAAGAGATAATCAAAATCTTCATCTCTTTTGTGGTGGCACTTGTTCAACTTTGTAGAACTTAAGTCACTACAATTATTCATAAAATAATAAGAAAAAATAAGAAATATTTGATTTTAATTAAGATTTGACAAAGTTTTTTATGGCAGAACAATGAAGAACATTTTTTCCATAACTAATACCGACATATAGTCCTGTAATAACTTTGGTTCCCTAAATTGGGATAAAATATGCGAGTATATTATATATATATATATATATATATATATATATATATATATATATATATATATATATATATATATATATATATATATATATATATATATATATATATATATATATAGAGAAAAGAGAGAGAGAGAGAGAAAAAAAGAGATAGAGACATCTATTAAATTTCACCATAGTTGAAAAATTCCTAGAATAAAGGCAAAATGAAAGGTAGACTTGTCCTGAAGCACATCTATTAAAGGTGTACAAGTCAAAGGTAGTTGGGAAAATGGAAAAATAATTAAAATGGAATGTGTTCCAGACTTAACGAGCAGAGTACATGTAAGATTGAGCATAGCTGTTAAGTCTAGGATAAGAAAGTTGGACAGAGAAAGAATGAGAATGAGTAGCAAGGAATGTCGAAAGGAGCCCTTTCCAATGGAAGAGGTATAATACTCAAGAGTTCATAAAAACAGTGTTCGTTGTCACAGGTATTGGAGTGGATAGGTGATGAAGTAATAGATGGAAGGTCATTAATGAAAAGTAGTAAAGGAGTTGGGGAAAATGAGAGATCACTGGGGAACACAACTATTTAGAGAATGAAGGCGACAGACCGAAAAGAAGGAAGTCTAGAAATCAAAGTTTTTGCTAGATTCCATAGAAGGCTTTCAACATGTCTAGCACCATAACAAAGATTCACCCAAATTCCGAAGAGCAGAGAACGAAGAGTTAGAGATTAAGGAAACAAGATTATCATTAGGGTGTTCCTTATTGGGTGATTAGAGATAGATTTAAAGAATTGAAATGTTTTCTCATTTTCCTGTTTAAAAACTATTATATTATAATAAAGGATATAATGAATAATAATGTTCAAATAATAAAAATAATAATAATAAAAACAAGAATAATAATAATAAAAATACCAAGAATAATAATCATAATAAAAAATTTTTCTCTTGGCAGTCTGTTATTCACCTTCTTAGATTTATATTAACGGATTAATTTTTTTCTAACAGATAAAAAAGAAAGATTGATA
>SEYY01019739.1:27500-30000 GCA_009176605.1 Armadillidium nasatum
TATAACAGATTGGTTTATTTTTTCAATTTTAATCATAAATTTGCATAATTTATTTATTTATTTATTTTTTTTTTATTTTTTTTTCATGGATATTAATTTTTTGTAAGTATGTAATTGTGTATATATATGCATTCATACATATGTTAATTTATTATAGACATATATATATTATATATATATATATATATATATATATATATATATATATATATATATATATATATATATATATATATATATATATATATATATATATATATATATATATATATATATATATATATATATATATAGTATATTATTATATCATTATCATATTATCATTATTATCATTATTATTATTATTATTATTATTATTATTATTATTATTATTATTATTATTATTATTATTATTATTATTATTATTGTTGTTGTTGTTGTTGCTGTTGTTATTATTATTGAAAGATGAATTATTTTCTTTTCTTCCAAATTTTTTTACACAAGTTTAGCATTAATTAAAAAATTTTCTTTTTCTTTCATATTATAACGTAAACTATTGTAGTTTTCAAAAGATCATTTTAATTATTAAAATTAATTTTAATCGATAATAGTTTTATTTTACTTTTAAATTTTATTTTTAATATATTTATTTGGATATCCCTAAAGTTTTTTTTGGGGGGGTGGAGAGAAGGGGTGTAATTTTTTTTTTTTTTTTATTTTTTTTTTTTTTTAAAGACATGTGAGTTTCGAAAAGGAGCTTTTTTAGGGCAGAAGTTCTCTCTCACACTGGGGTACGAACCCTCCTGGCGAGGCGTAGTAAATTGTGAATAAAGACAAACAAATTTGGGGATAATTTTATAAGGTCTGGCAAACGCCTTCAACTTTCGAACAAGCTCATTTCACTGTATATTATATATATATATATATATATATATATATATATATATATATATATATATATATATATATATATATTATATATATATATATATATATATATATATATATATATATATATATATATATATATATATATATATATATATATATATATATATATATATATATATATATATATATATATATATATATATATATATATATATATATATATATATATATATATATATATATATATATATATATATATATATATATATATATATATATATATATATATATATATATATATATATATATATATATATATATATATATATATATAATATCTTTTTTTAAAACAACTCTAATTAAAATAATAAAAAATAAAACACTAAACGAAGGTAACAACATAAGTAAGAAAACGAAAAACAAGAAAGGAAATTAAAAAGGTATGTAATGCTTAACAGTTTCGGAGATAAATCCTTTCTCCCTCTTCAGACGCTACTTAGCACCTGACAGACAAAAACAAAAACAAAAACAAAAATAACCGCAATGCTATAAATAAATGTTACTAAAAAGTTAAAACAACAATAAGAATTTACAATTTAGCTAATATTTAGTATGTAAAAAAAGAAATCTCTTTTTATATGAACTTCATAAAAACCAACCAAAACCGCATCAAGTTCAAAAAATCTGGAAGAAGGATTGAAATTAGGAAGTGTTTTTATAAAAAACATATTCAATTAATCTATTAAGGTTCTTTGATTTTGATTCGAATATAAATTTAGCGTTATCCCAATTCATTTTGTGTTGTTTTGTAATATGTAAGAAAATGACATTACTTGTGTTGTATCTTTTTTATTTATTTTATTTATGCTGTTCTCCACGAAATGGTAAGGATTTTAGAAAAGGTAGGGATTTTAAAGTTTCGCCAATGTAGGAAGAATTGCATGTGATGCAGGGGATCATATTGACACCACCCATCTTTTCGGTGAATGAAGAAATCGTATTTTATTTTATTTTTTTTTTAAGTTTCATTTTTCTTTAAAAATATAAAGAAAACTTACAATATTTTTATTTTTATTTTTATATTGACGGAAGAATGTGACGACATTATAAGATTTAATATAAAAAAG
Source organism: Armadillidium nasatum (assembly GCA_009176605.1). Lineage (NCBI taxonomy): Eukaryota > Metazoa > Arthropoda > Malacostraca > Isopoda > Armadillidiidae > Armadillidium > Armadillidium nasatum. The sequence continues at coordinate 29,498 of SEYY01019739.1, forward strand.
ATGAGAAAGAGAGCCATCAGTAATAATGAAAATAAATATTAAAAAAAAAAAGAAATTTGTGAAGAAAAAAATTTCTCATAAAACGATTTGAAAACAGCTTTTTTGCATCTCTCTCTCTCTCTCTCTCTCTCTCTCTATATATATATATATATATATATATATATATATATATATATATATATATATATATATATATATATATATATATATATATATATATATATATATATATATTAATATTAATAATAATATAATATATAAATAAATAAAAAAAAAATAAATAAATCAAATTCGGAACACCATCCAGTTAAAAAAAAAAAGAGTGAAATTTAGTTTTTTTTTTTTTTTTTTTTTTTTTTTTTTTAAACGGAGCTCACCAACGAGGGGATATGCCGTCCTTCCAGGCAGACAAAATACTGCCCTTCAGGCCATCCCGAGTTCAGAGAGAGTGAAACACGTCCACATGCTATGAGAGCTAGTGATGCTCTAATTATAGTGGAAGA
>SEYY01019739.1:55000-89434 GCA_009176605.1 Armadillidium nasatum
AATTATATTTCAACGTATTTTCACTTTTAGTTGCTATTTCAAAACCATGTGAAATTTGATGCAAATTATCTTATCTGATATGACGATTTAAAATACAGACAAACCAAAAACCACATCACTCAGCAAAATTTAAACTGAATTATCAATATGTGAAAGAGGCAAATTTCTTTCCAATACAATCATCATAATTTACTTACAGCAAATGAATAATAATAATAATAATAATAATAATAATAATTTAGCATGTAATAACTTGATTGACTAACATATATCAAATTTTTCTGACAATTATCATTGAAGTTGTTTATTTCTAACCTCTCATAACATTGTATATACCTATCTTTTTAAAGGTATTCTCGGGTAGTTGAATAGTTTCTGCGAGCTCTCCTTAAACCTTAATATATTTTTATCAATACTTTAGCTTTTAAATCTGAATACTGCAGAAATAATTGAGAATTGTTGAAAACCAAATTTTCAAAAGGTTTCTCGTTTTCAATTCAAATTTGTTGTTTAAAAAAATGAGGCTCAAATTTAATAACGCCCGAACGATTATCATTTTGATGCTTTTGTACATTTATACATTTCGTATTCAAAACTGTTCTTTCAGCATTAACTTTTATTTATGCCGTTTATGCATTTGTGTAAGCTTAACTTGCTTATATTTACATAATTTAGTATTAAGGATCATTATTATTAACATTGAAATGCATAATTACTATATTAACATATATGTCTGTTATATTAAACTTTTCTACAAATGTGGTGGCGTATTTCTATGACTTTCTCGTGACTTTAATTGATTATAGTCAAACTAACATTGGAGTCAGTTGATTCAACCTTTAAAATCAATAATATAATCATTAAATGGCAGAGTGGTATTGCATATAGTCTATATACCCAATACCACCACCTTACTACCATTTGCCATATATATATATATATATATATATATATATATATATATATATATATATATATATATATATATATATATATATATATATATATATATATATATATATATATATATATATATATATATATATATATATATATATATATATATATAATATAAATAATAAATTTTAAAAAAAATTTAAATACTAGAACCAATCAGCTGACTTTACGATCAGATTTGTTTCCAGAAGGCCAAAATTAAAATAGATTGATTTCTTTTTTTTTTAAACTGGAAGTAATTTCACAGATGGGGAAGTAAACAAAACTTAAAACAAATCTACCAATGAAAACTGTTCAAATTAACTATTTTAAGCCTTTATTTTGAGAAATTACAAATTGCTTTTTTTTTTTTTTTGCAGCATAGCTCCAAATCTTAAAGCACTACTTCGAAAGATAATCAATATAATTCTCCTGATTAATTCCAGCCAAGTCAAGGCATATGAGATAAAGGCCTCAAGAATTACAAAATGTTCTAATCACAAAAGATTCCTACCACAAAGCATTAGTCATTGCTTATATACCCTGTTTCTGTAACTGAAACTGCCAAATAACAATCAAGAACCTTCATTTAGAGAAACTCCACATTTAAGATATAGTTTAACAAACAATAAGATGAACTTTCATTGAACGTGATACAAATTTCTGCATCTCATTCTCTAAATAGAATTCTCCCCAGAGCAATGGAAAAAGTAGAGGGAACACGAATTAGAAGAACTGTGTTTACGGCACCTACTCTCAGTAATTGATTGTGAGTAGGTACTACGATCACAAATTAGGAGAATGTAAAAAAAAAAAGGTAAAACGAAAAAAAATTGATAAATCAAAATAAAATTGAATACAAACGTAAGGAAAAGAGGACAATTGAATCAATGTAAGAAGTTTGAAATTACAAAAGTGTGATTTCGAAGACATACAAAACACCAACTTAAATGTAAAATGTTATACTAATTTCCCATTTGCGAATAAACAATAATAATAATAATAATAATAATAATAATAATTTTTTCCTGTAATGACATATCTTCATCATATGTCATGAGAAACGAGATTTATGAAATTAAACTTCCTTGGTTTAAATTAAACAATCATTAAAGCTGTCTAATAACTTAAATATTTCTTCCATTTTAATACTAAATACAAATATAAAATTTTTAGCTAGAAACTTTTAAATAAATAATAAGTTTACCAGACATAGCATATATAAAAGAATTACAGCATCCGATAATAATAATAAAAAAAAAATCTAAAACTCACTTTTACAATTTACTGAAATTCATCATCAGAACTAAGTAGTAAGGTTTTTTCATTATATGCAGACTTGTTGGATCTTGAAGCCTGTCCTCCTCGTGCGCCACTACCATTGACGGAAGTTGCGGCAGCGGATCCACTCAGAGATCCAATATTTCCATTAGAAGAAGGCATTTGAGAAACTTCATCAGTATCATAAGTGCTAACTGCTTTGTGGCCCGATGCTCTCGTAGCACCACCTACGAATTGAACAATAAATCAATAACTAACTCATTAATATTAATAATTTTATATATCAATTTTACAGAAATATGTATATAATGATGTAGCGATTGAACAAAATCAGCAAAAAAGCAAAAATTAATGTAAATGGCAAGCACTAAAAAAGAAAAAAAAAAAGCATACAAAAAAAATATGTCCAATTTGTAAAAAAAAAAAAAAAAAATAAGAGCACAAAATTACAAAAACCGAATAACCGGTATTGCTTTAACACACCAAAGAGCAGTTTAATTGAACGCTAAAAAATATCTTATTATTCAAAAAATAGAGGAAAAACTAAAAGTCTGCCTTCTCTATTAAGTTATATAAAATTCTTAATCATTTTGTGGGTTTAAATGCCTTATATTTTTTACCGTTCAACTAGAACTCTTTCTTCATAAACAAATCAAACCTGCTTTATGTACAACTTATAACTTATACCTACAGGTGTTATTCAAAGTTTTCTATGAAGAAAATCATTCCAAACTAGAAAGTATTTAATAAAGAATGTGAATGTTTAAAAAAAGTTTAAGAAATTCAGGAGAAGTAACTATTTGGCAAAGGAATTTAAAAGTAAAGAAACCATTGTCACATCAAAGAGTACATATATTTAGTTAACCCTTCAAAGAATAGAGAGATATTATCCTTTATTACAGATTTTCATTTACGCTCAAATACTTATTTACAAATTCTGGCAAATATTTAAAAGCAGTTAATAATATTGGAATGTACCTACAAAATTTGTGTTGAAATCATGAAATAATATATATATATATATATATATATATATATATATATATATATATATATATATATATATATATATATATATATATATATATATATATATATATATATATATATATATATATATATATATATATATATATATATATATATATATATATATATTTTACAGTTCACCACCACTCACGGACAAAGCCCTTCTCAAGGAGAGGGGAGTATACAATTGAGAAAAGATGAAAACCCACCTAGAACTCGAACCTAACGCAAATCTCTCAAGTGGTCGCAGACAGAAGCCTTGAAGAGAGGAAGATTAAATGTAGGAGGAAAAAATAGATGATGGTAAAGATTTCCACAGAACAGAGGTGGCTGGAAAAGGTGGAAGCAACACAACGGGCAAGCCTGAGATGTCCAGCATCCGCACAAAATTCGTGCGAAAGCAGCACATCCCTTGTGCAACGAGGACGACGCAATGGTAGAGGAATGCGAGACGCCAATTCCCTCGAGTACCTGCCACTGTAGTATCTATAGAAAAAAAAGTGCGCGCCAACGTCACGTCGCAGAGATAGAGGGTCAAAAGAGCATTAAAGTTGGGGACAGTTTATTAATCTTTTAGCCTTGGACTCGACCTTATCCAAGAGAGTGGATGAACCATAGCCCCCCAAATGTGAGAACAGTACTTATACAAAGACGAATAAGACCTTTATATAATTGGAGTAACTGCTCAGAAGAAAAAAATTCTCAACCTGAATAGTACTCCCAGCTTCTTAGAGGCCGCCTTAGCAACCATTGTGATATGTAGTTTCCAAAAATACATTTAAACTTATATATATACATATAAGTTTATATATATATATATATATATATATATATATATATATATATATATATATATATATATATATATATATATATATATATATATATATATATATATATATATATATATATATATATATATATAGCTTTAGACCAAGAATGTTAATATTTACAGGTGAAAAGGGGGGGGGGCATCGAAGAAGATAGGAGAGTTGGGAGGTGTTTTTGATCAATGTAATAGTTTTTAAAGAGATGAATTTCACAAGGTTGCCATTACCCCACAGGGAAATCCCATCCAGATCGGTAAAAATTGAATTGGAAAGTTAAAGGCGAGAAGCAAATCCAGAAGTAAAAGAGGGAGCAGATTTGAAATGAGTAGATGAATGGAGAGTTGTCATCAGCATAAGAGTGAACAGAGTTAGAAGTGCAGTTGAGAAGATCGTTAATGAAGAGTAAGAATAAAGTTGGAGATAAAACAGAACCCTGAGGAACACCACAACTGGCAGGAAAGGAGGAAGAGGTCGCTCCATCTACAAGTGCCGAAATGGAACTATCTGAGAAAACACTAGACAAGAGTAAGCAAAGAGAAGGAGGAAACCCAAAGGAAGGGAGCTTAGAGAGCTGCGACGCATTCCATACCCGGTCAAAAGCCTTGGATAAGTCAAGCGCCACCACACAAGACTCCCCGAACTCCATAAGGCCAGAAGACCATAAATCAGTGAGATAGAAAAATCACCAGTTGACCTTGAGCGTCGAAAGCCATACTGATGATCTGAGAGAAGAATGAGACTCCAAATGATCCAGGAAATGAGAGTTGAGGAGTTCAAAACTTAAATAGAACACAAGTGAGAGCTGTAGGTCGATATATATATATATATATATATATATATATATATATATATATATATATATATATATATATATATATATATATATATATATATATATATATATATATATATATATATATATATATATCAGCAACATGTGGAATTATGACAAAAGAATTCTTTCCCTCCACCATATAAAACACCTTCAAAGTAACCAGAAAATTCAGAGCTCTTAAAATTTTACAAGTACCAAATCTGGCCAACAAAAAGAAATTCTGTCACCTGCGAACAATATATACAGTTCCCTCAGCTATGCCAATTAGCATAGGTTATTGCAATCTCCACAACTAATTATAATTAACTTAAAATATAAAATATGTATTATAAGTAATAACATGCCGCCTCCAATCAAGCACACACACATAAAAGACCAATTTCAGTACAGGTATTCAATTCTATAGAAATATCCCAACCTCAAATCACCTATTTCATTTCTTTTTACTTAATGCACAAGTCCTTGTTAAAAAATAATACACGATACTACTCCAACCAAACAAAAAGATTCCATTAGAAAACACATAAGACATCACACTAACACTACCACCCAAAAATACAATTCTTTAATCCCTAGAAACCTGCACAGAAAAAGACAGACCAAATAGAACAGAGTTTGCCTCTCCAGACTCCACTCGGGGTATGACCTCTCACTCCAATACAAATAATTATAACCGAGCTCCAAATTTATACTACCCCAGATGCTGATCATCTTCCTAACAAGATAGTGGAACACCTATTGGTGAATTGTCCTGGCCCTCCCAGTTCAAAAAACGAAATATTACCATGCTCAGAGATCTCTGGTCACTGACAATTGTCAATGAGACATTCTTTCTGTCACAGGAATGAAGAGGGTGGCCACAAGTTATATATATATATATATATATATATATATATATATATATATATATATATATATATATATATATATATATATATATATATATATATATATATATATATATATATATATATATATATATATATATATATATATATATGTATATATAAAAGGAATATGACAAGATCTGTCTCAGAGTCAAATTTTGAAAAGAATTATGCTGCACTGCCTTCCTATCTTATATCAGAATGACAAAGTTATAAAAAGTAATCAGTAATCAGTAGTAATAGTAGTAATAATAATAATAATAATAATAATAATAATAATAATAATAATAATAATAATAATAATAATAATAATAATAATACATTTATGTCATTTTTATATTTTGTAGCCCAAGTTAAGAAGCACTGTTACAGAATAATATAGGCCTACTTAAATCCCACAATCAGATTCCTAACTCATTTATTGGCAATAATAATAATATTGAAAACTTTTCAAGAATCTATAAAAGAATTTTAAAGTTTTGGCTACGTAAGTCGTCATCAATGTTGTCAAAAATAGTTTTTTTCTGACAAATATATCTCTAACATGGATTGAAAATTTTAAACTTTTTCTTTCCATTTTTACATAACCTGTGCTCCAAGCTGTTCATTTTTCTATCCAATTAATGCTAAATATTAACATTAAGGCATTTAATGAAGAAATATGAAAATTTTGAAAGATAAATATGAAAAGATTCTTTAAGCAACAATATTATCGCCCATATACACTCCCAACAGAACATTTAAAACTGGTTAATTTCACCGTAAATACCATCACCAGCATTTGTTAAATCAATCCAAACCATTTAGCAAATGTGAAAGCTTCTCCACAACTATGAACGTGTGCTGTAGTTAAAGAGTGAAGTAAAGTCAAACCACCTTGATGCTGTGAGGAAGGTGGAGGTAATGGATTCGCGTGCTTATCCTCTGCAGTAGAAGAAGTGGAATAGTAATTGGGAATGTGCGAGCCCTTGGCCCCCTTGGTCACCCTAGAAGAATTTTTATTTCTATTCAGGTTTCCTTTAGCAGTAACTGAAGAACTACGATTAACAGCTGGTAAAGGAACGAAATTTGCACCATCAAAATAGACTGGAGGTGGTGAAGATGGAGGAAGTGTTGGAGCCGTAGTCGATATGGTACTAGATTTCAAGGAGAGGAGGAGGTCTGAAGAAGCCGATGTTACAGGTAGAAGATCAGGTCTCAATTCTTCCATATCATGAGAGTGGGTCAACACTTGTGAAGGTCTTTCGTTGTTACCTGCGTTATTTAAAAAAAAAAAAAATCCACACGCGGTGTTAAATGCTTACACCTCTAATAACTACCATTATTATAAAAATAAAAATGTAGCAGACTGGAATGTAACAACACTAAATTTTAATGATGAAAATTGTGAAGAAAAAAACGTAAAGTACACTTAAATTACAAGCTATAATGGATCTTTTTTTTTTTTTTTTTTTAAGCTATTTAGGAAACTAACAATCCATATCAACTTATAATTACAAAATGACAACAACGAGATTTAAAACTTTAATCTCAAAAGGAAATAACTTTTTTAATTGAACAAAAAATAAAAGTGAACAAACTGATGATTTAAGATATTAAGACATGTCTATAGCACATCCTTTTTCCCATTATCATGTAAAATTAATGCATAATTTAGACAGTTTCAAAATACAGTTTAAGGAAAATCTTTTAAATGAATAATTTAAACAGTTGAGGAATTTGCACACAGCCACTTGTAACATTGATTTCTTCATATTAAAAGATTTTAATCTTATTAAAACTTTTAAAAATTTAACAATCAAATTAAAAAATTACAAATACTCCCTCCAAAGAGTCGTGTACTATAAAAATCCATGAGGTAAGAAAGTAAATTTCATAAACATTAAATAGATTTGCTTTAAAAACAATTTGTATAAGCATGAAATCAATTCCTATATTTACGTGTTCATTTTGACATGGTGACAGCCAATTTAAATGAATTATTGTCAGTTAAGTCTTCAGCTGTATTGTGTAAATTCCTATGTTAACTAAATACTTGTTTAATAGCAAATTATTAAGAGATTGTTAACACCATTAAACGTTACACCATTGATAGCATTTCAAGAGAATGTAGAATAGTTTATTACACCCTTTCAATACAACAAAAATTTAAAATGCAAAAAATCTTTCATATAATCATAAAATGTTATGATCAGATTTAAAAATATATACGAAACTTCAAGCAGATTATGTTTTTCCTTGCAATAATATGAAGGTTTCTTTTTAATTTTATATTCCTTTTTAAAGTTTTAAATTTATTTATGGATGCATTATGAAAATAACGCCATGCATTTGAATATGAACTAATAAAACTAATAGTAAGTCATATGGATATTTCTTGCAAATTAAAAAAGAAAACTATTAGCTCATGCACTTTGTGTATTTTATTTTATATATATATATATATATATATATATATATATATATATATATATATATATATATATATATATATATATATATATATATATATATATATCAAACATGCCTTTAAATGTAAGAATGGTTACTAAAGGTATTTAAAAAAATAAAATGAAGCTACCTGCACTATATTGAGTGTACTGCTGATATTGTGGGTGGAAGTTGTGAATAGCGTCTGTCATTATATCTTTGGGGTTCATGGTCTCTTTTAATGATGATGATATGCTCTGCATTGTTACAGAGCGCCCAGGTCCTGCAGAATTTAGATCACCATATATTTGATAAGGAAAAGCATAGCGCAAAGCTACTGATGCAAAAAACATCTCTATACAAATAATGAAGTTTTGGTAACCAGCAGATACCGTTCCTTTGTTCACTTCTGGCACAGCTTTTATGACTTCAGCCTTTTCTAATACAGCCAAAAGAAAACCTGTAGAGATCAATACTCAATAATCGTTTATGCATTATTACATTCTCTCAAGTACAAATTATTTAACATGGCTTATGCAATAATGTATTATCAATAATGATGAGCAATATGTAACAATATAAAAAATCATATTTTAAAAGTTGTGCTAATAATAGAATATTTAAATAAAGTTAAACAGATTCAAAGCACCAAAATAGCTAATAACTTCAAAACTTTAAATGCCTTACCTTGCCAGAAAGAAAGGAAAATAACACTTTTGATGGTAAAGAACTTGAGAACTGGATCAAAGGGTTTGAGGAGGTCTTTGGTAGCGTAATAAAAGAGGAACAATCCATAAAGAGCCAATGACACAGAGATGTTGTAAATTATGATGATATAAAGATAAGCACCATTAGGACTGAAAGAAATATTAATGTATTAGGGCTTAGGATACGGAATCTTATCACTGTAAAATGTCATTTACTTTCAGTGAGGAATAGGATTTAATCGGTTCAAGATATCAAAAGGGTAAAAGTTAATGCTTTACATGTAAGTAAATCAAAGTACTTTAAAAAGTGTTATAAAGAACAAAAACAGAACAAAGGTTTTTCATTTTAGCAACTTACTACTAACTAGCAATCTCTAATATAGTTAACTCAAGGTATTTATACTTAGTGCAAAAGGATTAAATTATTGAAAATTCACTGAAAAAAAAAAAAATGAAAACCAGTTAAATTAAGTTACTAACCTCCAATCTCCATCATGATATTTTCCCTGAGCATGAAGTATGATTGTAATGACAGCCATAAGTGGTCTTATCAAGCAGAATTGTAGAGTAACCTGTTTACAAAACCTTAAAAACTCAATGGTATACGTTTTCCCAACTAAGCAACAGGTTCCGTACAAACATGAAGATCTTAAAAGAAAAAAAATGTGAGATGCAGTTTAAGAATAAAAACTATTATTTGCAAAACAAGATAGATTTTGTCACTACAACATACCTAATGGGCTTTCCTCTAATTTCACTCATAATGTTACTCTCACCTCCAAGATACTCATAGCAGAGACTAAGAAAACTATATATGACAAAAGCTGAAATAAAAATTAATTAAAAATTTTGAACAGTAGTCTACAGTAAAATTTAATCAGTTAAAAACATTAAATGAACCTACCTTCATAAATATTTCTAAGTGTATCAAAATAGACATAATAATCATTATTAAAAAAGAGAAGAGAAAGCCAGGAATCAAATGCATAAAATGGGACAAAAAACAGAATGCGAACTATCCATCTCTGTTCAGCAGGGTTGCTATAGTATCTCAAATGTTGATATATCTGAAAATATCATAACTAATTGGTGGTGGTAATAATAATAATTATAATAATAATAATAATAATAATAATAATAATAATAATAATAATAATAATAATAATAATTCAAAATAATTAATATTTGAATTGTTCTAAAATGATTTAAAAACATTTAGAAATATTTATATTTGAAAGTATAATATTTATAGCATCTTATAAGACAATAGGAAAACCTTGAATGTTTTTGCTTTTGTTTTTTTCAAATCATTTAGTTAAAAAATAATATTAGTAAATTTTATTTTCAAAAATGTTACAATACCTGATGGCATGTTATAATTAAGGCTGCCCATACAAATACTCCAGCAACTGCTTGAGCTGTTGTAGTTTGCAAAAATATTGGATCCTCAATAACTACAGGTGAAGTAGTGAGTCCTGCAGAGGTACCAATGGTACTTGTGACACCATCTAATCCCTCAAGCACAGAGGTTATAGTGGTATCCCCTACCCCATGCTCTGAGCCCCCATCAGAGCTCATACCAAAAGTGACAACCTGTAAAACAATAATTATATTTAAATGGCCAAAAGAACAGATGAGGTAATAAACCATAAGAAATTTAAATTGTACAATAATTATTATAAATGTTTAAAATTGAAAAATCTCATCCACTACAGCATGTTCAAGAACAAGAAATTTTATTAAAAATGTTCCATTAAGATAAGAAATTCTTCTTAACAAAAAAGCATCATAACTTCTTCAAGCTATCCTCGTAACTCTTATTTTTAGACTCCAAAATTTTCCTTACTTCCTTGATCTATATCAAATCAAAATCCTTCCCTAGATGTAGAGTAAATAAGGGGCTCAAACCAATTCAGAATACTTTAAATTGATGATTAACATTGACTTCACTGATTACCTCCTTGCTATTAAAACTATTATCCTAACACTTATTCCTAACCTTTTTATATATACATTTCTTCTTTCCAGACTGTTCAGCCACAAACATTCAAATGTCTACTGATAATCACACCTTAATGGTGGAACAAAAGATTAAAATCATTTTCAAGAATTGAATGAATCAGCATTGAAACTGAAATCAGTCAAAATCATCTACTTTTCTAATTCTTTTCATGATGGCAATATATTTTGTAATTTTTAAAAATGAATATTCAGAAAATAATAAATATATATATATATACTGTATATATATATATATAATATATATATATATATATTATAATATATATATATATATATATATATTATATATATAAATTATTATTTTTTTTTTTTTTTTTTTTTTTTTTTTTTTTTTTTTTTTTTTTTTTTTACCTAATATATTAACTAATTTTATTTATTATATTCTTTTTTTATAAGGTTTTTAATTTGATTATTTCATTAATTCATATTTATTTCTTGGATAAAATTTATCTTGTATTACAGTTTACTGAGATATACATTTATCTACTCTGCATCTCACTCTACCACCTATCAATATATTGCATTATACTATTATTATTTTATAACTATAGTTTTGCAATGTACCATAATGACTGCATTACATATAATACAATGACAAAGTATCAACCAGCCAACCTTTTCATTAAATATATATATTTCCATGAATCACTATATTTTTCATAGATTTAATAAATAGTATGAATTATTATGAATTAAAGTCAGTTTTCAGGATTTGGTTAAATTTTAAAACATATGTAAAGCAACTGTAATTGCCACTTTATAAGAATATTTCTAACTTCTTACCAAACTAATAAAAAAAAACAAACATTAAAAAAATAAGCTAAAAATAAAACCCTTTCATTTTCAATTTCAAATATAGGATATAAATACTTTAATATTAAAAATGTCAATCTCAAATTAATCCCTTTTATTATTTTATAAAAACACGAAGACAGTAAAGAACTACATACTTTTACTATAACAAAATGTTATTCAAATTTCAGAAATTATAACTTTCTTCTTACATTAAATCAAATATTTAAAAGGTATTAAAATTTCTAGCCATATAACCTGGACTGATTAAGGTATCAAACAATTTTGGAGAAATTCAATTTCCTATGAAATATCAATTTTAAATATTTGCACACCTCAATTCTATTATATATATTACTAAGTCAAATACTCAAAAGGTTTTAAAATTTCTAGCCAAATAGCTTAACCTATTTAAGGTGTCAAATATAATTATGGAGAAATGAAATTTCTTGCAAATATTAATTTTGAATGTTTGCACACCTTTATATATATATATATATATATATATATATATATATATATATATATATATATATATATATATATATATATATATATATATATATATATATATATATATATATATATATATCTTGCTTGAAAATTCATAAAATGTAAGGCAATGAAAGCTACTTGTCTGTAATTGAAGTCAATATATATATCTATTAACAAGAAATTTATGCTTCATTTTAGGTTGTAATTTTCCTGAATTATGAACAGCTTTTCGTGAAACTGTTTAACATCCAAACAATTCAAAAACCTATAGCAACGGGCCTACATAAACTTCGCTGAAATTTTGTGCAATGAATAAGCTAAAAAAAAAAAATAAATACCTTTTAAGGCTGACAGCCTATCTCTATATATAATAAAAATTTTGATGAATATGTATTGAAACAGAAGAAATAAAAAGCCTTGCAGTAAAATAGTAATTTATAATTTCAAGCATTAACTTCCGTCACATCTGGAAGATTTCTAATGTCACAAATAAATAGCTCTGACGTCATGTAGGTTATGACCATAGTAAAAGTCTATGGTTATGACGCATGCGTCTTAAAGAAACAAAAGATATTTCAGATTTTTAGTTGGTAGATTTTCTTCAGGAAATTAGTAAAAAGTAGAGGGCAGAATGTGCTATAAAAAAAAGTCATTTTACCCTGAAAAAAATAAAATAAATTTTATTTTATTTTATATATATATATATATATATATATATATATATATATATATATATATATATATATATATATATATATATATATATATATATATATATATATATATATATATATATGATTTTATTTATCGCATGGTTAAACTGGGAGGTTGCCTAGGGAAGCATATTACCTGACAAATGTTATTAACGAAGTACGAAAAATAGCATAAAATTAAAAGCCTTAAAAAATAAACTTTAGTTCAAAATCAATAAAAATGTAATGTTATAGATAGAAAACTAAGATAGATGTTACAAAAACTGTCATATACTTCATTATTTTAACTAGTGCATATACTTCATATATTTTAAGCTTTCTTCTATATTTGGAGAAATTATATCAAAATTCTCTTCACTATGGCACATCAAACTGCTGGCTTTAATATAGGTACACCCTTTCAAATATTATTCAATGTGTTAGACGTTTTTATAAAAATGCTTTTTTTTTTTTTTTAATTAAAATAAATATTAAAATAAAAAATATTTTTAACGTTAGAACTCTCAGCTCTTAAATTTTTAAGAAAATAAAACATTAATTTCTGTAATTAACAAATAAGCAAATAGAGACAGTTAGATCTTTAAATAGAATATTAAATGTAAGTGAACTGGTCCGATTAAATAAATTATTAAAATAAAAAAATTCATCTTGGAAAGGAAAAAAGAATTTATGGTAGATTGCTGAATGATGGCACATTTCAATCCTAAAGCTTTTTATTCTCTTTGGCTCCTTTTTTTTTATTCACCTCTACAGTACTGCATAATTGTATATAGGACAAGTTAACTACAATAAACTTTAATTTATTTATTTATATTTATTAGATAGCTTAAATTTATTTTTTTATTTTTAATTAAATGAAATTTGTGATTAATAAGAGTTGTTGCGTCACTGTCATGGCCTTACTCGGATAGCTGGCAAAATAAATAAATATATAAAATTAATAATTAAATTGGAAAAAAATATTTCTATTAAAATTTTAAAATTAATAAATTTTATATAGCTCACCCACCTTTTACAGTAAATATCTAAAGCCAAAATTCAAAAGGAAAACAGTGTTGCAGGTTTCAATAATTTAGCAAAAAATATCGTTGGACGTTGATTAATTTTTTCTTCCAGCTCAATAAAATACGTAAATTTATTTTAGTTTAATTTATTTTCTTTTTTTTAATCTCTCTTATTATATTTTGAACTTAAAAATATGAAGACAGTGACGTATTATTTTTGTTTAAATAAAAAAAAATCAATAAAATGAAAAAATCTTGATTTTTTAAAAATAAAAACCACGCAAAAAATCAACTGATTTATATAATTTGATACATTACATAATTGATTTTTTATTTTTATCCTCGAAAGAGCCCTGTCTGTGAGTGGTTAAAAAGAATAAGGAATAACTCTGATATTAAAGGATGTATGCATTAGCAAATAAATTATTATTATTTATCTATAAAGAGATTCCAGTAACATCCTTATCGGTATTAAAAGGACATATAAAATTTCTCAATAATGAGGAAGACTCATTTATATATTTATATATATATATATATATATATATATATATATATATATATATATATATATATATATATATATATATATATATATATATATATATATATATATATATATATATATATATATATATATATATATATATATATATATCTTTCATAGGATGCACTCTGATAATATAAATTTTACAACTTGTCTTTACAATCAAGAGGCCACGAGATCTGATGAAAATGACAATGGTTTAAAACCTAAGTTAATTTTGACACCTTCAATGAAAATCTGGATACTTCTGTGAGGGTATGAACCTTGCCAAGAAGTGGATTATCACTTCAAAGTTGTAGAGGTTTAGTTGTTCTCTCTTAGATAAGAAGCCATTATCATCAATAAGTAAATTAAATTTATTAATCAGCAAAAGAATTTCCTTTTTCTTATGATATTTGAGAAATGAGATTTAATTCGAGAAACAAAGCTGCAGTATTTCTTTTAAACAATAGAACTGAATCACAATTTTTATCCAACAATTCCTGATGAAGTGAGATTAATTTGTTTCCCTCTCTCTCTACCTAGCATTAGAGAGAAAATTGGCGGTCACAGCCCCTGAATGAGAGTTTTGAAAATTGAGTCCATTGTTCAGCTTCTACCTTTTCCTTTAAATTGATTTGTATGAGACGTTGAAACTTTAGTTCTTGATTCTTGAAATGTTTTCTTTACAGACGTTTTACTTTCCTTTTTTAATCAAACATAATTTGAAATCAACTTAATTTGTTCAGTAATGTTAGGTAAAGTTTCCATGACGAGACCGAAACCCAACAATCGGACTGATTACTATTATGCGCTACATGTTCCTATTTTCTATGAAACGATCACGCCCCGAGACCAAAGACTTTTCAAAGCGATCGGTATCTGACTTCTCCAATTAAAGACAGTCTGATTACGATCGATCGCAGTGTAGTTTCATTGTTAAGGATAGCATTACGTTTATAATAAAAAAAAAAATTTTTTTTTTTTTTTTTGTGTTAAATGCATATGATCAAAATATATTTAAAATTAAAATAAAAACTGCTAATTAACCCCATTTTTACTAACCCGAGTTAATTTTTTTCATTACTTATTAGTATTTGAAAATACTTATAGTAAAGTTATATTTTAACAATATTTTTATAGTACTAAATATGTAATTTAAATGAACAGAAATGTGCACAGTAGGCACTTCACATATCGTACGCCTGTAGACGCGGCAGTTCTCTAAAATAGTATAACATATATAATAGATACAATGGTATGCATTTGTGATGCTTTAGTTTTAATACCGATTCCGGCATAGATTTTATATTTATAAAAAACGGAGATTGACGACCGTGGACCTCTATAATGTCTAAACAATCGTATTGAATTGCGACCGCGACTGCACAAAATCTAGTATTGGCCACCGTACCTTTATACTCAAATTTTATTTTATTTTTTGCAAGGTCCTATGATAAAATCGCTAAGATATTTTAGGGTCCCACCCAATCAAACCTAATAGGTTCCTATGACAAAACTAAATGTGACTTTGGTATTTCTGTTACCAGGATTTGCTTATAAGGGACAAAAAGGAATTTCCTTAGGTTTACCCATGAACTTTATTCTCATATGGACAAACCTATGCAAAATACAAAATAGATACGCTTTATTGAAGCCTATAGTAAATTTTCCCTGCAAATGTAATCATCGTGTATGCAAGTGTTCAAACCAGCCGTCAACCATATTTCATATTTGAATACGATATTCAAAGTGTATTGCTAACTCAATACTTACCGAAACTAAATAAATAAGCTCTTCTCAAAGTACAAGTTTCTTGGAAACCAGTATTTTTGTTGATAAATTTTCTTCTTGGTGAGTAATATTTACGCTTAAATATAAGTTTAAACTTCGTAAATCACTTATTAAAGGTTTCTAATTTCATCAAATTTTTTTTTTTTTTTATAAAGTTTGGGTGTATTTTTCCGTTGCTTGTATTAGGTATTGCAAAATACAAAACTTAATAGAAATAATTTTACAAATATAAAAATTAACACTAAATATCAAATAAATTTAAAATTCACAAAAAGAATTAACACACTCACTGATCAAAATAAACATAAGAAACTGTCCTCCCTTTAAATACTTGTCTATAATATGCAAGAAAAAAAAAAAAAAAAAAAAAATTTTTATATATATATATATATATATATATATATATATATATATATATATATATATATATATATATATATATATATATATATATATATATATATATATATATATATATATATATATATATATATATATATATATATATATATATATATATATATATATATATATATATATATATATATATATATATATATATATATATTATATATATTAATATTATATTAAATAATTAAATAAAAAAAATAATCTAAATAAACCAAAGAAAAAAATTCTTTCTCAGCTTAAAAAAAAAAAAAGTAAAACTGGAAAATATTGTCAAAATAGAAAAGCAATTCATATTCGAATATCGGAGGAAGAAGCAAAAACTTGAAACCCCCTGAAGTTATAAAACTATGCAACTCAAACTTATTAACAAGAATATAAAGTTATAAGTAATTTCATAGTCATCGACGATTTGACTCGAGAAAACGTAAATTCAATAAGTTAAAAAAAAAAAAAAAAAAAAAAGACAAATGGACATTTTTTGTACTTAAAGTGTTAAATGTTAGGGGCAAACATTTCAATTATATTAATGAAAATTTTTTAAAATCCAAAAGTATCCCATATTTTTATAAGTATTTTAAAAGTCAAACACTTTTAATATGAAAGTCTCGCTTCGTAAAAAATACTCCCAGAATCAAAGCTCATTCATCCAAATCTAATTTTGAACTCTTAGAATCTCAGCTTTTATTTATTTCCCTAGTTCGGCTCCTTTAATGTTGGTTCCCAAGACAATTTGCAAACTTTAAAATCAACAACATCAACAATAATAATAAATTACTATTTAAATTCTATGAAAAGATAAAAAACAAACATTTACAAATACTTTTATTAAAATAGTTACATTACGTTTTTCCTCCGTAAATTCTCTTTTCTTTTATTGATCTTAATTCTCGACCTTGAAAAAAAAAAATCAGAAAATAATTTCCCTGAACATTATAAATAAGACAACGCAACATATTGCAAAACGTGTACTTACTAGGCATCCTTTTAATTGCTTTATTATTAGTTATTTTCTTTCTTTTGAAGTCTTCGGCAATCGACTGTAAAGTTTTTACCCTTTTATTTTCTACAGATAAAGGATGTACTTCAACGATCACATTATCTGATAGGTAAAGTAAAAAAAATAAGAACATTTTTTTTAAATACAGTTGCAATATCTGATACGAAAAGTAAAAAAAAAAAAATTTTTAACACGGTTTCACACTTTTAAGAAATGTTATATGAATACAAATGTACAATACAATTTCAAAGTAATAACTGAAACAGAGATAAGGACTGTGTGCAATCCTGAAATCCTAAATCTTCACACAAAATATAAGTTAAAGTATTATTCCCTCTTTGTACTAGAAATAGTCACATGTTGAAATTAAAATTTTAAATGACACAAGAGCAATGAACAACACAAAAAGATAGAAAATAATTTAAACGGCAAGTTTTTTTAAACTTATAAAAGTAATTATTAAAATTTATTGAATTATAAAACTCAATTTTCAATTTTTTAAATTCAAAATATTTAATGGACGTATTCGATTGTGAAAAACAAAAGCTTTTTAATATTACAATTATGGTTAAAATCTACCACAAAAATAATTTGCATTGTTATTATTACTATCGTTATTAATAATATTATTATTATTATTATTGTCGTTATCATTATCATCAATATTAGTACCGAGATATTCAATATTAATATCAATACCATGATCAATTTTCATATTATTATTAATGCTATTTTCATTACTATTATAACTATGTTACTGCGATTATGTTTACTATTTCAATTGCTTTCATTATTATAGTACTCATTATTTAATAAATTTTATTTTAGATTTTTTAATTACTATAATTATTACTATGTTGTCGATTATATAATTAGTAACCGGTATTATGATTTGGAGTAAATGGACACAAAACTGTGTTGCAAACAATAACCCCTTTTTAAGAATAATAAAATTATTATTATTATAATTATTATTGTTATTACCAGTAGTAGTAGCATTAAACTACTTAATGAACTATTTCTTGAATAAAGTACTGAGAATTGAATTGAATAATCCAAACTACCAGGCTGTTAGGGATTTAAATTAAAAAAAAATAAATAAATAAATAAACAAACTCACCTTGAACTGAGGAGACAAACTTTTTGGAAACCTTTACTTTTTTCTTTTTTCTTCGCTTTTTTTTAATTTTATTTTCTTCTACCTCTTCAATGCTATCTTTAACACTATTTAATAATTCCTCAGGTAATTTTTTACTTTCCAATTCTTCTAATTTTTTCCTCTATATATATATATATATATATATATATATATATATATATATATATATATATATATATATATATATATATATATATATATATATATATATATATATATATATATATATATATATATATATATATATATATATATATATATATATATATATAGTTTTACATAATTAAATTATTAACCTTCGAATTCTAACAAAATATATTATTGCAGAATAGAGGGGGAAATTCTGCTACGAAATCTAATTTTGGAATCATGAATCAAATAAAAAATGTTTTTTTTTTTTCTGGCACACCATACCTGATTCAAATTACTGCAAAAGTATTTTATCTAACATTTTCAACACTTTTATTTTTAAAATTTTCAATTTAATTTAAATTAAAAGACTTAATCTTTGTTTAAATATTAGGGTTATTTGAAATCGTCACATTAACTGTTCCTACAATTAAATTAACATCTATAGATTACTTGTAACTAGGGACTGGGGAAGAGCAATAAGCTAATAGAAAATTCATTAATATCACTGGTTTCTAATATAATAATAATTCTGATTATATAATAATAATAATAATAATAATAATAATAATAATAATAATAATAATAATAATAATAATAATAATAATGCAAAATGAAATGAAAAAAAAGTGTGTTTCCTGAAATTCTTGAAAGTACTGATACAACACTGCACATACGAATAAAACTGCATAGTTAATTTGCTTATTTATCATGCTGAAGTAGCTCTTTAATCAAATTAAAATAAAAATCCGCCCCCAAGAAGGGTTATTAGCCCTGTCAGTTGGTTTATTTGAAGTAGACGGCGAACATCCGCTGACTGGCCAGGTGTATTACGGATGACGACTTTGATCCCACCTGCAGTAAGCATTCTGCAGATGTACTTATTATGCGTAAGTGAGCGGGGCTAATCGCAAGAGAAAACTGCACAAATTTCTCTACTCCGACCAGGTCTAGAACCCTGAATTTCTCGCTTGCCAAGCGAGTGCTCGATCGTCTGAGTTACGGAGCCGCTGACAGGCTGAGGCCTTCCTGGGGGGAATGTGTATGTTACATGTTACATGAGAATTTGTCCTAGGAAGTATCAGAACTGAGATAATGAAGCTAAAGCTATCTCTATAAATGCCAAAAAGAGTTCTACTACAAAATGGTCACTGTTGAAAACCCAGTGAATGAAAAGAAAAGAAAAAATAAATATTATAGTTTTGAGCAATCAACATATGATGTTTAACAATATACAAAATATAATAAATTTTAATAAAAGGCAGGCATCCATTGCTTTTTATTTTTCAGACCACCATATATGGACTGATATATATATATATATATATATATATATATATATATATATATATATATATATATATATATATATATATATATATATATATATATATATATATATATATATATATATATATATATATATATATATATATATATATATATATATATATATATATATATATATATATATATATATATATATATATTGCATGGTTACACAAACTGAACAAAGATTATTTAAACATTTGTTGTTATTAAAAATTAACTGGAGCTTGTTCTTGGGGAAAGACTAGACTCTATATCCTCATTATGAAGGTTAAAATATTTTTTTACACAAGGAATTGTAAAAAGATGCTCTTTGCTAACTTACATATTTGAAGCAAAATGGTACATATTATATTTCCACCTTAAAATACAACGGAGGGTAATCCAAAATCTTAAATCATTTCTAACAAAATAAAGGTTCAATGAAAAAAAAAAAAAAATCAAACAGCTGACAGGACTAAAAATTTGCAGATATGGCAGGCAAAATAGTTGTTAAATCTAATACTTTAATAATTTAAATGTGAGAGATGTAAGAGGAGCATCATTGCTCCATGCAACTCATCATTCAAAATCACCAAAATTTGAACATTTAACTATATAAAAAAAATTAAGGGAAAAGTTTCTTCTCTCACTTAGTATATTGGTGGCATAAATGTTTAGTTCAGTATGTCAAAAACTTGAATTAAAAATAAAAATTTTAAAATTTTTTTAAAAATTTTTTTATATATATATATATATATATATATATATATATATATATTATATATATATATATATATATATATATATATATATATATATATATATATATATATATATATATATATATATATATATATATATATATATATATATATATATATATATATATATATATATATATATTACCTTCTCTTCCTGCTGAAGCATATTTTTTTCATGATTTAATCTTCGGATTCTCTTTAGTTCATTCTTAACACTTAGTAATTCTTTCTTTTGAAGTTGTTTCTGATCGATTACTTCTTTGTTACTATCTTTAAACGAAAATTCTTCAGGAGCTTCACCTTCTGAATCACTACTATGACTATCCATCTTACAATACAAATGTGTGTGGCTAATATAAATATTACAGATATGTTGATATATTACAAATATATATCTTATAAGAAACTAAACAGTAATGAAAATTTGGAACCTGAAACAATTATAAAAATAATAATAAATATACAGTTTTTCTTAATATAAAATGAACTATACCAAATATTGAAAATTTATGATGCAAGATTTATAACCAAAATTACAAATTAAAAAATTGAACCCCATTTGATGAGTCCAGGATCTATTAACCTTAAAACCTTTCTAATTAATAAAAATATACCAAGACCAAGTGCTGGTTGTAATTAGGCATTTGAGAATGGTTTGGGCATGAACATTGCAAAGCTTCTACAATTTAAAACACACTTAGCTTTTCAAAATAAAATTACCCTATTTTATAGTTTTGATATCTGTTCTTTTAGTAATATATATATATATATATATATATATATATATATATATATATATATATATATATATATATATATATATATATATATATATATATATATATATGAGAATCTAAACTTATTTAATTAATTATTTATGCAATTTTGTACATGGCGCTAAAAAAACCATCTATAGAAAATAGATAGCTGCCCAGCTTGAGTCATTTGAGTCATTCCATTTTTCTGTTGCTAGCATCTCCACCACGCTCAAGCTTTTGAAAACTTTTGTACATTTTTATTGTTTAATATAGTGACTAAAAATACTTGTGTGTATAGCTTAGCATCAAGGATTTCAGTTATTGTATTGTGCAACATAGTTTTATCATATAACATAAGTGCTTGTAACAATAAAAAATTTTGTGATACGTGGCTTATTTCCTCACTCATAAACTTAAGGTCTGAGGTGCTATGATTCTTATCAAATAAATGGGGTCAGAATATATATATATATATATATATATATATATATATATATATATATATAGGTAAAGGTGGAGATTGTTTCTGAGTTTCGATTGTTAAAAAATATCGAAAATCGAAAATATCGGAGAAGCCTATCGTAAACAAGAGAGTTGCCAGAGGTACTATTACTAGACATACACACACAATTATTATTACTTACTTTTCTAGCAGAACCTAATTCGACTTATCATAACCTGAACTACCGAAATTGCCGTAAAAAGAGGCCTAACCTACACAAGAATTTGCCGTAAAAGAGACCTAACGTACACAAGAACGTTTGCATGACATAGTAGCCTAGGGCTAATTATAGGTATAAAAATATCAATTAAAATAAAATATCGATATAAAAAAATATGGATATAAAAAATATCGAAACTCAGAAACAATCTCCACCTAAGCCAACAGTAAATATAATAATATTATATATATCATATTAAATATAACATAATCGCACCAAACCGTCAACACCACAAACCCAAACTGGTGATATTGGAGTGACATGAACACCCAACCTTCTGATTCCAAATATATTGACTGACCGAGGCTGGAATTTAGCTGGGGTTAATCAAATTTGGCCAAGACTGCCTAAAATTTGTAAAGAGGTCAAAAGCACTGAAATTTTAAGTTAAGAAAATTTATATAATTTTAATTGAGATTTATTTAATTATATGGAAGGAGTAGAATAGCCAACATTCACGTAAATTAAAGATTATATACATTTGCTCAAGAAAAATTTAAGATTATTCATTTTGAATAATAAAAATTTTCTAAAATTTTTTTTAAAAAAAAATTTTAAAAAAAAAAAAAAAAAAAAATTTTTTTTTTCTGATTCACAACAGTAATTCAACAGGTTTACTTAGGTAAGACTCTAAGTTAAAGTTTGAAAAAATGTAAGATAAAATTATCAATATAACTTGTATTTATACGTATCATTGTTATTTTATTGCTTGAGTATCAAATTTATATCATTTAGCTACATTATTTCAAAATTATTATTTTGTTTATACTTTCAGTCACTATGGCTAAAAGATCAGCTTTAGCAGTATGGGAGTACTTTACAATGTTTCAGGATAGGCTTGAAATAGCTAAATGTAACATCAGCAGTTAGGAAATTAAAAAATTAAAGTAAAAATTTTTCAACCAAACCTTTCAGGGCATCTAAAATTAAAACACAAAGTTGAACATTAACTAGCAGAAAAGGAGCTGTAAAAAGAAAATATTGAAAAAACAAGAAAAAATCTGAATTTTCTTATATTTTGTTTGTTTTAATCCACCATTAAGTATAATCTGCCATTTTAACCCTAGTTTTCCCTAATTTTCAGCCAGGGCTGAGGTCAGTAAAAATGGCTGCAGTTTGCAAGTACTCTGCTTGGTCCATATAAATATATATACGTGGCTAATTAAACTTGTAAGAAGAATTTAATACACACACCCACACACACTGGAAATTAAACAATGCACAACTAGTAGGCTATGGAGAAGGCCAATCAATACAATATTAGTCAAGGCTGATAATTGCTTTGTCTAGTTTATTGACGTGAAAACACAAAATTCTTTTTTAGTTTTATATGTAAAAAAGAAAACCCATTTTATTTATATATATTATTAGAATTGTGTTGAGAGATTTTTATAAATTAAAAGGGTCTTCGTTCTTTTTAAAATTTAATTCGTAAAAAACTTAAAAGATAAAATGAAGCTGTGATCATAGTCAATTGAGATTTAAAACGCTCTTGCTCTGGTTAAATATTTAGTTTTAACGAAGTTGAATAGACATTTTTTTTAGTTCTTTCGCTGGTTATCGTATCATCAAGTTATATTGAAGATTCGTCCAGACTTGAGTTTATTTATATAAGTGCTGTGTTTTGAACTATTTTAAACTTTCTTACTCAATTCGAATTTGTCAAATTTATTTAATTTGTCATCTATGGTGGATCGTCTTAACCTATCGATAATATCTTATTGCATTAAAAGGTAAAAGTAGGTAGCTTTATCTTAAGTGTAACTCCAGACTCCAGAGGTATATTTTGAGCAAGCTTTCTGTTTGAACCAAACAGCGTGGTGGGTTGATGGTTTGGCGGTTTACTGACAACCTAAACTACGACTACCCTGATCATCTAAATAAGAGATAATCATTCTTATCTAAGCAAAAATTACCAAACTTTTCAAAACCTTCATAATGTAAAGCCGGCTCCACACATGCGGAGTTCGTCGAATCCTTGGCCGAACTCCGCATGTGTGGATGGGACACTTTTGGCAAATGTTTGCTCATTGACTTGGTTTGCCAAATGCTCAAATCTTTTCCATCGCTTGTCGGTAAATTGACACACATCAAAGAAGCGAATGTTTTAGAATTTGTTCCCCGTACACACATTCGTTGGTACTTTCGTCATTGTAATTCAAGTAAATTGGAACACACAGATAATATGATCCTGCATCATATTATCTGTGTCGTTCCAATTTACTTAAATATCAATAACAAAGTATCAACGAATGTGTGTACAGGGAAAAATTCTTCAACATTCGCTTCTTTGATCTGTGTCAATTTACCGACAAGCGCTGGAAAACATTGGAGCATTTGGCAAACCAAGCCAATGACCAAACATTTGCCAAAGGTGTCCCATCCACACATGCGGAGTTCGGCCAAGGATTCGACGAACTCCGCATGTGTGGAGCCGGCTTTACATTATGAAGGTTTTGAAAAGTTTGGTAATTTTTGCTTAGATAAGAATGATTATCTCTTATTTAGATGATCAGGGTAGTCGTAGTTTAGGTTGTCAGTAAACCGCCAAACCATCAACCCACCACGCTGTTTGGTTCAAACAGAAAGCTTGCTCAAAATATACCTCTGGAGTCTGGAGTTACACTTAAGATAAAGCTACCTACTTTTACCTTTTAATGCAATAAGATATTATCGATAGGTTAAGACGATCCACCATAGATGACAAATTAAATAAATTTGACAAATTCGAATTGAGTAAGAAAGTTTAAAATAGTTGAAAACACAGCACTTATATAAATAAACTCAAGTCTGGACGAATCTTCAATATAACTTGATGATACGATAACCAGCGAAAGAACTAAAAAAAATGTCTATTCAACTTCGTTAAAACTAAATATTTAACCAGAGCAAGAGCGTTTTAAATCTCAATTGACTATGATCACAGCTTCATTTTATCTTTTAAGTTTTTTACGAATTAAATTTTAAAAAGAACGAAGACCCTTTTAATTTATAAAAATCTCTCAACACAATTCTAATAATATATATAAATAAAATGGGTTTTCTTTTTTACATATAAAACTAAAAAAGAATTTTGTGTTTTCACGTCATTAAACTAGACAAAGCAATTATCAGCCTTGACTAACATTGTATTGTTTGGCCTTCTCCATAGCCTACTAGTTGTGCATTGTTTAATTTCTAGTGTGTGTGGGTGTGTGTATTAAATTCTTCTTACAAGTTTAATTAGCCATGTATATATATTTATATGGACCAAGCATAGTACTTGCAAACTGCAGCCATTTTTACTGACCTCAGCCCTGGCTGAAAATTAGGGAAAACTAGGGTTAAAATGGCAGATTATACTTAATGGTGGATTAAACAAAACAAAATATAAGAAAATTCAGATTTTTTCTTGTTTTTTCAATATTTTCTTTTTACAGCTCCTTTTCTGCTAGTTAATGTTCAACTTTGTGTTTTAATTTTAGATGCCCTGAAAGGTTTGGTTGAAAAATTTTAACTTATGGCACTCGGAGGTCCTCTTCTAATTTCCTGGCTGCAGATGTTACATTTAGCTATTTCAAGCCTATCCTGAAACATTGTAAAGTACTCCCATACTGCTAAAGCTGATCTTTTAGCCATAGTGACTGAAAGTATAAACAAAATAATAATTTTGAAATAATGTAGCTAAATGATATAATTTGATACTCAACAATAGCATAGCAGTATGTATAAATACAAGTTATATTGATAATTTTATCTTACATTTTTTCAAACTTTAACTTAGAGTCTTACCCAAGTAAACCTGTTAAATTACTGTTGTGAATCAGAAAAAAAAAAAATTTTCTAAAATTTTTGTACTTTAAGTACAAAAATTTTAGAAAATTTTTATTATTCAAAATAAATAATCTTAAATTTTTCTTGAGCAAATGTATATAATCTTTAATTTACGTGAATGTTGGCTATTCTACTCCTTCCATATAATTAAATAAATCTCAATTAAAATTATATAAATTTTCTTAACTTAAAATTTCAGTGCTTTTGACCTCTTTACAAATTTTAGGCAGTCTTGGCCAAATTTGGTTAACCCCAGCTAAATTCCAGCCTCGGTCAGTCAATATATTTGGAATCAGAAGGTTGGGTGTTCATGTCACTCCAATATCACCAGTTTGGGTTTGTGGTGTTGACGGTTTGGTGTGATTATGTTATATTTAATATGATATATATAATATTATTATATTTACTGTTGGCTTAGGTGGAGATTGTTTCTGAGTTTCGATATTTTTTATATCCATATTTTTTATATCGATATTTATTTTAATTGATATTTTTATACCTATAATTAGCCCTAGGCTACTATGTCATGCAAACGTTCTTGTGTACGTTAGGTCTCTTTTACGGCAAATTCTTGTGTAGGTTAGGCCTCTTTTTACGGCAATTTCGGTAGTTCAGGTTATGATAAGTCGAATTAGGTTCTGCTAGAAAAGTAAGTAATAATAATTGTGTGTGTGTCTAGTAATAGTACCTCTGGCAACTCTCTTGTTTACGATAGGCTTCTCCGATATTTTCGATTTTCGATACTTTTTAATAATCGAAACTCAGAAACAATCCACCTTTACCTTTATTGTTTATATATATATATATATTCTGACCCCATTTATTTGATAAGAATCATAGCACCTCAGACCTTAAGTTTATGAGTGAGGAAATAAGCCACGTATCACAAAATTTTTTATTGTTACAAGCACTTATGTTATATGATAAAACTATGTTGCACAATACAATAACTGAAATCCTTGATGCTACGCTATACACACAAGTATTTTTAGTCACTATATTAAACAATAAAAATGTACAAAAGTTTTCAAAAGTTTGAGCGTGGTGGAGATGCAAGCAACAGAAAAATGGAATGACTTAAATGACTCAAGCTGGGCAGCTATCTATTTTCTATAGATGGTTTTTTTAGCGCCATGTACAAAATTGCATAAATAATTAATTAAATAAGTTTAGATTCTCATATATATATATATATATATATATATATATATATATATTATATATATATATATATATATATATATTATATATATATATATTACTAAAAGAACAGATATCAAAACTATAAAATAGGGTAATTTTATTTTGAAAAGCTAAGTGTGTTTTAAATTGTAAAAGCTTTGCAATGTTCATGCCCAAACCATTCTCAAATGCCTAATTACAACCAGCACTTGGTCTTGGTATATTTTTATTAATTAGAAAGGTTTTAAGGTTAATAGATCCTGGACTCATCAAATGGGGTTCAATTTTTTAATTTGTAATTTTGGTTATAAATCTTGCATCATAAACTTTCAATATTTGGTATAGTTCATTTTATATTAAGAAAAACTGTATATTTATTATTATTTTTATAATTGTTTCAGGTTCCAAATTTTCATTACTGTTTAGTTTCTTATAAGATATATATTTGTAATATATCAACATATCTGTAATATTTATATTAGCCACACACATTTTTTTTTTTAAGAACAAAGGTATTGTAAGATGGATAGTCATAGTAGTGATTCAGAAGGTGAAGCTCCTGAAGAATTTTCGTTTAAAGATAGTAACAAAGAAGTAATCGATCAGAAACAACTTCAAAAGAAAGAATTACTAAGTGTTAAGAATGAACTAAAGAGAATCCGAAGATTAAATCATGAAAAAAATATGCTTCAGCAGGAAGAGAAGGTAATATATATATATATATATATATATATATATATATATATATATATATATATATATATATATATATATATATATATATATATATATATATATATATATATATATATATATATATATATATATATAAAGAAATTATTATATGGAGATGGAAGTTTTAAAATTTTTATTTTTAATTCAAGTTTTTGACATACTGAACTAAACATTTATGCCACCAATATACTAAGTGAGAGAAAAAACTTTTCCCTTATTTTTTTTTATATAGTTAAATGTTCAAATTTTGGTGATTTTGAATGATGAGTTGCATGGAGCAATGATGCTCCTCTTACATCTCTTCACATTTAAATTATTAAAGTATTAGATTTAACAACTATTTTGCCTGCCATATCTGCAAATTTTTAGTCCTGTCAGCTGTTTGATTTTTTTTTTTTTTCATTGAACCTTTATTTTGTTAGAAATGATTTAAGATTTTGGATTACCCTCCGTTGTATTTTAAGGTGGAAATATAATATGTACCATTTTGCTTCAAATATGTAAGTTAGCAAAGAGCATCTTTTTACAATTCCTTGTGTAAAAAAATATTTTAACCTTCATAATGAGGATATAGAGTCTAGTCTTTCCCCAAGAACAAGCCCCAGTTAATTTTTAATAACAACAAATGTTTAAATAATCTTTGTTCAGTTTGTGTAACCATGCAATATATATATATATATATATATATATATATATATATATATATATATATATATTATATATATATATATATATATATATATATATATATATATATATATATATATATATATATATATATATATATATATATATATATATATCAGTCCATATATGGTGGTCTGAAAAATAAAAAGCAATGGATGCCTGCCTTTTATTAAAATTTATTATATTTTGTATATTGTTAAACATCATATGTTGATTGCTCAAAACTATAATATTTATTTTTTCTTTTCTTTTCATTCACTGGGTTTTCAACAGTGACCATTTTGTAGTAGAACTCTTTTTGGCATTTATAGAGATAGCTTTAGCTTCATTATCTCAGTTCTGATACTTCCTAGGACAAATTCTCATGTAACATGTAACATACACATTCCCCCCAGGAAGGCCTCAGCCTGTCAGCGGCTCCGTAACTCAGACGATCGAGCACTCGCTTGGCAAGCGAGAAATTCAGGGTTCTAGACCTGGTCGGAGTAGAGAAATTTGTGCAGTTTTCTCTTGCGATTAGCCCCGCTCACTTACGCATAATAAGTACATCTGCAGAATGCTTACTGCAGGTGGGATCAAAGTCGTCATCCGTAATACACCTGGCCAGTCAGCGGATGTTCGCCGTCTACTTCAATTAAACCAACTGACAGGGCTAATAACCCTTCCTGGGGGCGGATTTTTATTTTAATTTGATTAAAGAGCTACTTCAGCATGATAAATAAGCAAATTAACTATGCAGTTTTATTCGTATGTGCAGTGTTGTATCAGTACTTTCAAGAATTTCAGGAAACACTCTTTTTTTTCATGTTCTTTGTTCTTGCATTATTATTATTATTATTATTATTATTATTATTATTATTATTATTATTATTATTATATAATCAGAATTATTATTATATTAGAAACCAGTGATATTAATGAATTTTCTATTAGCTTATTGCTCTTCCCCAGTCCCTAGTTACAAGTAATCTATAGATGTTAATTTAATTGTAGGAACAGTTAATGTGACGATTTCAAATAACCCTAATATTTAAACAAAGATTAAGTCTTTTAATTTAAATTAAATTGAAAAATTTTAAAATAAAAGTGTTGAAAATGTTAGATAAAATACTTTTGCAGTAATTTGAATCAGGTATGGTGTGCCAAAAAAATAAAAAATTTATTTCAAGATTCCAAAATTAGATTTCGTAGCAGAATTTCCCCCTCTATTCTGCAATAATATATTTTGTTAGAATTCGAAGGTTAATAATTTAATTATGTAACTATATATAATATATATATATATATATATATATATATATATATATATATATATATATATATATATATATATATATATATATATATATATATATATAAAGTAGAAAAAATTAGAAGAATTGGAAAGTAAAAAATTACCTGAGGAATTATTAAATAGTGTTAAAGATAGCATTGAAGAGGTAGAAGAAAATAAAATTAAAAAAAAGCGAAGAAAAAAGAAAAAAGTAAAGGTTTCCAAAAAGTTTGTCTCCTCAGTTCAAGGTGAGTTTGTTTGTTTATTTATTTATTTTTTAATTTTTTTATTTTTTAATTTAAATCCCTAACAGCCTGGTAGTTTGGATTATTCAATTCAATTCTCAGTACTTTATTCAAGAAATAGTTCATTAAGTAGTTTAATGCTACTACTACTGGTAATAACTAATAATTATAATAATAATAATTTTATAATTCTTAAAAAGGGGTTATTGTTTGCAACACAGTTTTGTGTCCTTTTACTCAAATCATAATACCGGTTACTAATTATATAATCGACAACATAGTAATAATTATAGTAATTAAAAAATCTAAAATAAAATATATTAAATAATGAGTACTATAATAATGAAAGCAATTGAAATAGTAAACATAATCGCAGTAACATAGTTATAATAGTAATGAAAATAGCATTAATAATAATATGAAAATTGATCATGGTATTGATATTAATATTGAATATCTCGGTACTAATATTGATGATAATGAACACAAATAATAATAATAATATAATATTATAATAATAACAATGCAAATTATTTTGTGGTAGATTTTAACCATAATTGTAATATTAAAAAGCTTTTGTTTTTCACAATCGAATACGTCCATTAAATATTTTGAATTTAAAAATGAAAATTGAGTTTTATAATCATAATTTAATAATTACTTTTATAAGTTTAAAAAAACTTGCCGTTTAAATTATTTTCTATCTTTTTGTGTTGTTCATTGCTCTTGTGTCATTTAAAATTTTAATTTCAACATGTGACTATTTCTAGTACAAAGAGGGAATAATACTTTAACTTATATTTTGTGTGAAGATTTAGGATTTCAGGATTGCACACAGTCCTTATCTCTGTTTCAGTTATTACTTTGAAATTGTATTGTACATTTGTATTCATATAACATTTCTTATTAAAAGTGTGAAACCGGTGTAAATTTTTTTTTTTTACTTTTCGTATCAGATATTGCAACTGTATTAAAAAAAATGTTCTTATTTTTTTTACTTTACCTATCAGATAATGTGATCGTTGAAGTACATCCTTTATCTGTAGAAAATAAAAGGGTAAAAACTTTACAGTCGATTGCCGAAGACTTCAAAAGAAAGAAAATAACTAATAATTAAAAGGATGAGTTAAACACTTTTCTGAATATGTGCGATCTTATAATGTTTAGGTAATTATTTTCTGATTTTTTTTTTTCAAGGTCGAGAATTAAGATCAATAAAAGAAAAGAGAATTTACGGAGGAAAAACGTAATGTAACTATTTTAATAAAAGTATTTGTAAATGTTTGTTTTTTATCTTCATAGAATTTAAATTATTTATATTATGTTATGTTGTTGATTTTAAGTTAATTGTCTTGGAACCAACATAAAGAGAAACAGGGAAATAAATAAAGCTGAGATTAATTTGTGTGTTGATAGTTAAGAGTTCAAAATTAGATTATTTTTACGAGCGATATATTAAAAGTGTTTGACTTAATAATAAAATACTTATACTTTAATTTTAAAATTTTTTAATATAATTGAATATTTAATAACATTTCACACTTTAAGTACAACAAATTCTTTTTTTTTTTTTTTTTTTTTTTTAATTAGAATTACGTTTTCTCGAGTCAAATCGTCGATGACTATGAAATTACTTATACTTTATATTCTTTTAAAAGTTTGAGTTGATAGTTTTATAACTTCAGGGGGTTTCAAGTTTTTGCTTCTTCCTCCGATATTCGAATATGAATTGCTTTTCTATTTTGACAATATTTTCCAGTTTTACTTTTTTTTTTTTAAGCTGAGAAAGAATTTTTTTTCTTTGGTCTATTTAGATTATGAAAACGTAACTTACTCTAATTTTAAAGAAATATCCTAATATATATATAATATATATATATATATATATATATAGTATATAAATAATATTATTATTATATATATATATTATATATATATAATATATAAATATTTTTCTTTTTTCTTGCCATATTATAGACAAGTATTTAAAGGGAGGACAGTTTCTTATGTTTATTTTGATCAGTGAGTGTTAATTCTTTTTGTGAATTTTAAATTTATTTGATATTTATAGTGTTAATTTTTATATTTGTAAAATTATTTCTATTAAGTTTTGTATTTTGCAATACCTAATACAAGCAACGGAAAAATACACCAAAACTTTATAAAAAAAAAAAATTTTGATGAAATTAGAAACCTTTAATAAGTGATTTACGAAGTTTAAACTTATATTTAAGCGTAAATATTACTCACCATGAAGAAAATTTATCAACAAAAATACTGGTTTCCAAGAAACTTGTACTTTGAGAAGAGCTTATTTATTTAGTTTCGGTAAGTATTGAGTTAGCAATACACTTTGAAAATCATATTCAAATATGAAATATGGTTGACGGCTGGGTTGAACACTTGCATACACGATGATTACATTTGCAGGGAAAATTTACTATAGGCTTCAATAAAGCGTATCTATTTTGTATTTTGCATAGGTTTGTCCATATGAGAATAAAGTTCATAGATAAACCTAAGGAAATTCCTTTTGGTCCCTTATAAGCAAATCCTGGTAACAGAAATACCAAAGTCACATTTAGTTTTGTCATAGGAACCTATTAGGTTTGATTGGGTGGGACCCTAAAATATCTTAGCGATTTTATCATAGGACCTTGCAAAAAATAAAATAAAATTTGAGTATAAAGGTACGGTTGCCAAGACTAGATTTTGTGCAGTCGCGGTCGCAATTCAATACGATTGTTTAGACATTATAGAGGTCCACGGTCGTCAATCTCCGTTTTTTATAAATATAAAATCTATGCCGGAATCGGTATTAAAACTAAAGCATCACAAATGCATACCATTGTATCTATTATATATGTTATACTATTTTAGAGAACTGCCGCGTCTACAGGCGTACGAAATGTGAAGTTCCTACTGTGCACATTTCTGTTCATTTAAATTACATATTTAGTACTATAAAAATATTGTTAAAATGTAACTTTACTATAAGTATTTTCAAATACTAATAAGTAATGAAAAAATTAACTCGGGTTAGTAAAAATGGGGTTAATTAGCAGTTTTTATTTTAATTTTAAATATATTTTGATCATATGCATTTAACACATTAAAAAAAAAAAAATATTTTTTTATTATAAACGTAATGCTATCCTTAACAATGAAACTACACTGCGATCGATCGTAATCAGACTGTCTTTAATTGGAGAAGTCAGATACCGATCGCTTTGAAAAGTCTTTGGTCTCGGGGCGTGATCGTTTCATAGAAAATAGGAACATGTAGCGCATAATAGTAATCAGTCCGATTGTTGGGTTTCGGTCTCGTCATGGAAACTTTACCTAACATTACTGAACAAATTAAGTTGATTTCAAATTATGTTTGATTAAAAAAGGAAAGTAAAACGTCTGTAAAGAAAACATTTCAAGAATCAAGAACTAAAGTTTCAACGTCTCATACAAATCAATTTAAAGGAAAAGGTAGAAGCTGAACAATGGACTCAATTTTCAAAACTCTCATTCAGGGGCTGTGACCGCCAATTTTCTCTCTAATGCCAGGTAGAGAGAGGGAAACAAATTAATCTCACTTCATCAGGAATTGTTGGATAAAAATTGTGATTCAGTTCTATTGTTTAAAAGAAATGCTGCAGCTTTGTTTCTCGAATTAAATCTCATTTCTCAAATATCATAAGAAAAAGGAAATTCTTTTGCTGGTTAATAAATTTAATTTACTTATTGATGATAATGGCTTCTGATCTAAGAGAGAACAACTAAACCTCTACAACTTTGAAGTGATAATCCACTTCTTGGCAAGGTTCACACCCTCACAGAAGTGTCCAGATTTTCATTGAAGGTGTCAAAATTAACTTAGGTTTTAAACCATTGTCATTTTCATCAGATCTCGTGGCCTCTTGATTGTAAAGACAAGTTGTAAAATTTATATTATCAGAGTGCATCCTATGAAAGAATA
>SEYY01019740.1:7500-11948 GCA_009176605.1 Armadillidium nasatum
TATATATATATATATATATATATATATATATATATATATATATATATTGTTCCTCGCATGGTTCAAAAGGCTGGGAACCTTTTTTTTTTTACCAGTATTTTCGTCCAGCGTACGGTTGCAGGAATATGAAGTTTCCTGCAGCCGACGCCATCCTGCATCATGCGGGATATGGTGCAGTATATATATATATATATATATATATATATATATATATATATATATATATATATATATATATATATATATATATATATATATATATATATATTTCACCTCTGGTGGGCAAAGGCCAGAGGCTACCAAATTTCCACCAGAGAAAGGAGCAAATCGGGAAGCTGGTCAGATTAAAGGTTGACATGTCCCAATACACTAGGTTTAAAGATGTGTGAGTATAGGTAGTTTGGAAAATAGATGATGGGAATGTGTTCCAAACTTTACCAGGAGAGTACATGTAAAATTGAGCATAGCGATTAAGTCTGATGTCGGAGAGTTCGATAGAGAAAGGCTGAGACTGTGTAGAAAGACGTGTCTCACTAGCTCTTCTCAAAGGATCAAAGGAGGAGATAGGCGACGAGAGAGTTCATTAGAGTAGTGTCCGTTGTAATAGCGATAGTATAGAAAAAGTGACGTAATGATTCGACGGGCAGAAAGAGATTGGAGAGAATTAGTGAGAACAGGAGAGTTGATAAGACGAAAAGTCCAAGACTTCAATTTTTCAAGGAGAGCTGTATGAGTTGAATCACCCCAGATGTGCGGGGTGTTCTCTATACAGAGGCGAACAATGCCAGTATAAATAGCAAGCAACTGTGGTGATGTGAAGAAGTTCTGAAGGCGCTTCAGAACACCCAACCTCTTAGAAGCTTGTTTAGAAAGAGAAGTAATATGATCTTTCCAAGAAAGATCGCGAGAAAAAGAAACACCAAGAATATTAAGGAGAGACAAAGGTTTGAGTTGTATGTTTTCGAAGAAGATATCATATTTATGTGGAAGATTGTGTAGAGTACAGATATGGAGCAATTGTTTTTGAGGCATTGAAAACAACCATGTTTTCTCTGTCCCAATTTGAAATGCGAGATAGATCAGAAGTCAGTTGCTCCATGGCTACCCTCATTTTGTCCATTAACTTCTGTTGTGAGGGGGGGGGGGGCTTCAAACTGAAAAGAATAATGAAGGATGGAGTCTTTGGCAAAGGAGTGGATAGAAGTAGGATGCGATAGGAGTGGATGCGAGTAAGGTGTTGCACCAACTGGTCAAGGTTGTCTTGGATAGAAAAATCGTAAGCAAGTTCACCAGCTGAATCATGAGAACTACATTTATAATATATATATATATATATATATATATATATATATATATATATATATATATATATATATATATATATATATATATATATAT
Source organism: Armadillidium nasatum (assembly GCA_009176605.1). Taxonomy (NCBI): domain Eukaryota; kingdom Metazoa; phylum Arthropoda; class Malacostraca; order Isopoda; family Armadillidiidae; genus Armadillidium; species Armadillidium nasatum. The sequence goes on from SEYY01019740.1 coordinate 8,899, forward strand.
ATATATATATATATATATATATATATATATATATATATATATATATATATATATATATATATATATATATATATATATATATATATATATATATATATATATATATATATATATATATATATATATATATATATATATATATATATATATATATATATATATATATATATATATATATATATATATATATATATATGGATGAAAAATGGGGAGAGTGGAGAGAGAGTTGTAGGTGGGGGAGATGAACTGATAATTAAGGTGGGGATGGAGAGGTTGGAATGGGTTAATTCTTTTAAATATCTGGGTGTGAATTTTGAGGGGGAAGATGAAGTAGAGAATAGAATAAGAGAAGGGGAGAAGGTGTTGGGAGGCTTGAGGTATATTTGGAAGTGAGGAAGGTTGACAAGAGAAGTGCTGAAGAAAATGTTTGAGGGATGCTGTGTTCCGGTTGTTATGTGTAGGAGCGAGATGTAGCGGTTGAATGAGAGAAAAAGAAAAATGGTTGAGGTTTTCGAAATGAAAGGTCTGAGAGCGATATGAGGTGTAAGTAGAAGTGATAGAGTCAGAAATGTGAGAATAAATTAGCAATGTGCTTGGGGAAGGTGTATGGTTGAGAGAGCTGAGCAGAACATGCTGAGGTGGTTTGGGCATGTTTGAAGGATGAATGATGGGAGATTGACCAAAAACGTGTTATATCGGAAGCTGAGGGTGTAAGAGGTAGGAAGAGGCCTAGGGGAGGTTGGGTAAGTGGGGTCAAGGAGTTATTGAGGGATAGGGGACTGGGATGGAAGGAGGGTTTGCGGTTGGCGGAGGACAGGAATGAATGGAAAAGATTGGTGAGGGGATGAATGCTGGTAAGTTGTGGCTTGAGGTAATCAACACCCCATGTTTGTGGGAAAAGCTGTGTATAATATATATATATATATATATATATATATATATATATATATATATATATATATATATATATATATATATATATATATATATATATATATATGGTGAGTCGGGAGGAATGGAACAAACTCAAGGAGTGGATTGTACACAGGATAATAATGTAAAAAAACACATTTTCTTATCCGATTTACATTTGCTTTCATTTAATAGCGTTGATGACAATTTATGTTGTTTGTGTATGGGTTTTGCAATGGGAGTTCTACAACTGGTGTTGAAGAATATCTTCAGCTGTTTCCCCATCACAGACATCCTAATAAAAACGTATTTATAAGAGTTTTCAACAAACTGTGCGAGACTGGAACACTTCCAATTGCTGATATAACATCCGAACGAGCTACTCGCCAAGGTTAAGAAGTAGAAAATATTCTGGATCTAGAATATATATATATATATATATATATATATATATATATATATATATATATATATATATATATATATATATATATATATATATATATATTAGGGTGTCCCAGCTGCCCCAACTTCCTGCAAAAACGCTGTTTTGAAAAATTTTGGAACCGGGTTTCATCATATAAACGTGGGAAATGTATGTGTTTTTACTATTTTCAAAAAATTGATCCTGCACAATCAAATTGAAAATTACGTAAATACATAAATTATTGAATTTACAACTTTTTTGCCTAAAATACAACTTTAAGGTTGAAAAACGATATATTTTCTTTCCATTTATTTAATATCATGTTCTAAATAGTCATTTCTCCAATGTTCTTTAATTACTATAAAAATTGTAGCCTCATTTGTGAATTAATCATCAATCATCATCCAGCTCAAGGAACCACGACTTCTCTTGTGAACGTGATGAAAGTTTGCGCTGATCGGGAACTTTTTTTCGTGAACTGTCAACTACTTGGAGTACATTTTGAAACCTTTCTTCGTCCTTTGTTTCACCCAGGAAATCATGGCATAGCTTTACTCCTCTTTCAGCAGCTTCGTTGACTACTTGAAGATTTTGAACAATTATCTTTATTTCAAGAAAGTCATCCATTTTTGTCCATTCATCGGTTGATGTTTGAAGAAACTCATAGGGAGCATTCACAATCTGGAAAAACTTCATGGATCCAGGGCCAATCAAATCACTCAGTGACTCCATCTCCTCTGAAATTGGCTTAAGGTTAGGCTTTCCAAAGGATGCTCCTACACGATCTGTAGTACTTCCAGCACTTTCAAATTGGAGGAGCCGTAGCCTCATAATCTCTTTGTCTTCGTCAGATACTATTTGTGAGAAAAGAGCCAATGGAACAAGTTCTTCATTCAGATACCAACTATGTCTGCTAAGAGCTTTTTTCCCCTTGTCAGCAATTATAGAATAATGGTATGCAAACTGTTTCAGTTTCTCAACTAAAATCAAATCGTTGACTGGGGCATCAGCTGCAACCGGGCATACAATCCACCATTGCACGTAGACACTTACAGCAAACACACAGAAACGTTCCATTTTCTTTAATTGATCTTCGATTGCAACTTCTGACTTGGGAAACTGTTCAATTATCTTTCCAGACAATAGGACCATTTTTATAGTGTACAGAAGTTTTGCCATCCATCTTGCTTTGTGCAAAGCTCCAGGATGCTTCATGCTAAACTGCTGAGGTTCGGACCCTTTTGTAACTAACAACAGGCTGAGTTCAATAAGTTCTTGGTAATCCCCTCGAGTGGAACCTAACGCTAGGAATCACGGAAGCAATTTGCTAAGCTTTCTGGTTCCTTCTCAGTTGCTCTAGGAAGTTCAGGATAGTAATAGTCTGCTTTATTAATTGGCAGAAGTTGCAAGTAGTGGTTCTTGAATCTGTAACAATTTATAACCAATTTATTAGTTAAAGCAAGTCACCTGAGTCTACTCAATCAAATAGAAAATCTTTTTGTTCAATGATGTTGTAACAGCATTAGACTTACCTAGTAAAAATTGAAATATTTGGGCCGGATGAAGCCTCTATATTTAATGAATCCCAACAGTCGCTAAGCATGACTTCTCCTACATGCCTGCGGCACGCAAACCACAACAAGGGACGGTCTAGCTCCCTCTGCAGGCAGACACATGCTGCAGTATGCTGTCCTGTGATGTAAAGAGTTAA